>CAEFZX010011784.1:0-42369 GCA_903066825.1 Alfaro cultratus | reverse complement strand
GGATTTGGAGGCACTGATCCTCATCCCTGCCGCTTCACACTCGGCTGCGAACCGCTCCAGTGAGAGCTGCAGATCACGTCCCGATGAAGCCAATAGGACCACATCATCCGCAAAAAGCAGAGATGCGATCCTGAGGCCACCAAAACGGATCCCCTCAACACCTTGGCTGCACCTAGAAATTCTGTCCATGAAAGTAATGAACAGAATCGGTGACAAAGGGCAGCCCTGGCGGAGTCCAACTCTCACCGGAAATGAGCCCGACTTACTGCCGGCAATGCGGACCAGACTCTGACACCGGTCATACAGGGACCTGACAGCCCGTATCAAAGGGCCCGGTATCCCATACTCCCGGAGAACCCCCCACTGGGCCCCCCGAGGGACACGGTTGAACGCCTTCTCCAAGTCCACAAAACACATGTAGACCGGTTGATCACATTTTTGCATTTTTCCTCTGGTATGCCCACATATTATCTTTGGTGAGCAGCTCCAAGTATTTGAAGTTTCAAAGGCCGTGCTTCCATAATCCTACGATCCCATCCACAGTTTCTCTATCAGATTTATGTTAGGCTGAGCCACTTATTGAAACTTTAATGTGACTGGAAATTCAAGTTAAAAGATTAATTTAAACCTAAATCCACCAGAGGTATGAATAGTTTTGGGTTAAACTGAATGTAACTCTACAGGTAGAATAATAAACTTGTTAGAATTGGGGAAAAATGTGTAATAAATTCAAACTTGTGCACCAGACTGCACATAAAATCATAGTTAATCCATTTAATTCCTTTAAACCAAAACCTTTCCTCTTAAAACGAATCAACTTCAGTTGCAGTTTTTCTCATAGACCCTTTGAAATCCTTCAGGTTTTTGCTTTATGGAAATTATTTTTGGACATATTTCAGTGTTTATGGTGAGTTGGTTGTTTGGAAGATCAAGTGTCTGTTTGGAGCTGCAGCCTGTAGGATGTGATGCTTCTTATTCTTATTTGTCTGCATTGCAGAATGCACTCAATCTACATGCACAGGTTGCTAATATGCTCTAAAATGTTTTACTCTGTTCTTTTTTCTAAATTAAAACTGTCATGAAGTAGTTTTTGTTCAGGAACATCAGGTTGCAGGAATTTGCATGACAAAAACTCATCCTATGCAGCTGAAGTGAAATCATTTCCCATTAAATCCATTCCTGCAGCCTGATACATTTCTCCTCATCTTTCCTGATGTAACATCAGCCCCCTCCACTCCTTAATTATTCATATTTTAGTAATACAATCCAAGTTAGCAGTTCAAACATTAGTACATAATAAAACTCCCGAGGCTTCGCTTTTAATTTAATTCCTCCGTTTAAATTAATTTTGGGGCATGCTTGTGCTTTTAGCTTGTTCCTCCGCAGAGGGGGGGAGGCGGGGAAGGAACAGCGGTGCGGGTGGGGTGGGTAGAGGAGATGGAAGAGACGGAGGAATCGGCTGAGGGAGACAAATCTCCTGCAGCTGGAGTAGGAGCAGCAGCAGCAGTGCAGGTGTTTGTGCATGAATGATACTGGAGAAAAAATCCAGACAGAGAATAAAAAGGCTTTAAACAAAATCAGTCACTTAAACAGACACGGCTAAAAGCATCGCTGCCATACTTACATGTTCATTACATGCTTCATCCTTCAGTTATATGAAGCATTTTCAAGTTATGGCATCAGGTTTTAAGAAAACTTTAAAACCTTCATTGTATGAAGAGTTGTGTTTGTATTAAGGCAGATCTTTGCTATATCATGAATTGGTCTTGATCAATAGTTCTCAAAGCTCTTTATTTGTCTTTAACGGTTCTTCTCCCATTTTTTATCTTCAACCAGTTCTGTCCGTGAACTTGAATGCATGCTGTGCTGGGTTTTCAAAAATTAGAAAACAGGTAGTCCAAATATAGAAATCTTTTCAAAAATGGGATAAAAGGAACTTTATAGAAGACCTAAAACTGGATCTGAGAGACGCTTCAATGTTCAACTGATGATTGTATGTGATCTAGTAAAACCTACCAGCTCTTATTAGACATGATTTTATGTGTACAAACCTCATTTAGACAGATTAAAGTACCTATTGACATACGATATAAGTATATTTGATGCTAAAGCTATGGAATAACATCAAATTACAATCTATAGCTCAAATTTTAGCATTGACACAGATATCATTTTCAACTGCAATAGATTAGGGCTTGATTTTATTTTTCAGATTATCTTTCCTGTTATTCTGTCACTTTTAACAAAGTTTTAACGTTTGTTAAAACTGATAGCTTTAACGTAAAAAAAAAAAAAACATAAAAAGTTTCCTTCTGCAACTTAAATGTGGGTTTAATATGAAATTTTAAGTGGACAAAATTTGTATAGATATAAAAAAGATGCAAAAAACCCATAGAAATTTATTTTGGTGAATATTTTAAATCTTCATGTGAAACTAAGTTAAAATAGCTAAGCTAAGTTGAACTAAGTAGATGCTAAGCTATAATAAGTTATCATAAACAAAGCTAACTTAAAGCAACATAAGCTAGCATACATCAATGCCTTGTTTATGTTTGTGCGGGATAAGCTAATGTCAGTCATTAAACTACTGGGCATCTTGTATCTGCTGCTACCCAGAGATGTGAACATAATAGAGGATTTGAATGTAGATCTTTCCAAAACTAAAACAAATTAAGTTACATTTTTAGCTACATTTAAAATGTAGTTAGCCCCACTATAATGAGGCTACCCTACGCTAAGCTAAATCGAGCTAAGATAAAACAAGCTAAGCTAAACTAGCTGTTTTAAAGCGTAGCAACATTTCACTCTTTTTCTGTTTCAAGGACAATTCTTGCTGTTTCTGGGTAAAAAAGTGAACTTAGTCCAACACTGCTACTGATTTTGTTACAGTATTTCTGTAAGTTTTAAAATAAAAAAAGAGATGCGTGATTTTGTTTGCCAAGTTTTCAGTTAGTAGCTAACCTTGTTGGAGCTAAAATCCTATTTAGACTACTATATTTCAGATTCTTCATGTTTTCCATTCAGCTAAAAAAAGGCTCTTTGTTGCAGACTGCTGACAACAAAGAGCCTAAAAATCCAACCTATACTCAGTTCTTTGCTAAATTATAAATGCGTCGACACAGCAGTGGTTCATCCCTGGAGCTAAGGAACCTTTTTGTACCTGAATGATTCAGAGGTCAAAATAGAAAATAAGATTTGGCTGCTTAAAAGGAAAAAGGGATTTGTAGCCTCTCCATTTGCATGGAGAAGCTGTGATCTTCTCTATTCCAACCTTGCCTGCTATATGTTGATGTGCCTCTGGGCAAGGCATTTCTGTTAATCTGCATATTATTGTGCAAACATTGTGACCATTGAGTAGAAATCAGTTATTTCCATTCATAGTTCCTCTGTCTAAAAATACTGTAGTCTGACATTAATGTCTGAAAGAGTTTATATTTTGATATGTAAGATTTTAGTCTGAGCTACAAGTTCTCAGGTGTTTCCATTTCTCCGTTGCCAGACATCCTGTATTCTGTTCATGTTCCTGTTCATTTGTGATTTAATTTCTTGTTCTTATGTAGAAGTTGCAGTGAAGAGAAAGGAGTGTGTTTTTGTCTGCGTGGCGTTTTAGCCTAAAAACGTGCTTTGTTCCCCAACCACATGCCTGTCTTATACCTGTGCACACACAGAATCGCAGCTCAAAGGTTGCTAGTTGTAATTACGGACCCCCTGGTCTTGCTCTCGCTCCGTCCTGTCGACCTCTCCCCCTTTGATCTTGCTTCTTGTCACACACAGATTTTTTCCTCCAACTAAATCCACCTTTGTTTCTTTCTTTGCGCCCCTCCCAGTGTGTTTGAGCACTCCTTTTTGTTGCAGACGCTGTGGGGTCTTTAATTCACATGAACCTCTTTTCTGGCCGGTTTGCCTCAAGACCCCTGCTTCTCCTGCAACATATTGATCCCAACACTTAGGAATATTCCCCTCTTGACTTACTCTAACACTGGAATTAAAGCTGAAAACATTGCAACATACAGTGAAATGTTTGTAATGTTGTTGCACTAAATAAAAGCACCAAATTTTGCAGGATTTTTGTTTATTACTAGCAGGGAGATGAAGGGACATTCGAGGTTTTGTAAAAAAGCAGAAGTAATACAAGATGTGTCATGAAAAAAAAGGAAATTTAGTGTACAAAAATGTTTAAAATAATATCTAAAAATATAAGTCAATCAAAAAATTAATAAAAATCTGTACCGTAAGAAATAAAATTTGGGGTAGAAAAATAAAAATAAATAAAAAAGAAAGTGATAAAATAAAATGAATTAAAAAAATAATAAAAATAATAAATATAATATATATATATATATATATATATATATATATATATATATATATATATATAAATTTCTGATTTAAATTTATTTTAAATAATGAAATAAAATGAATGAAAAATACAAATTCAATTTAAAATGTATACCATAAAAACAACATTTTGTGGATTTAAATAAAAATTTTAATAATGAAATAATATTTATAAAAAATAAAAATATACTACAAAAATAATCTGCATTTAATATTCATACATTATACCAAGAAATGCAACAAGATTCAACTTTATTTTTCACTGTATACATCTTAAAAAGTAAGAAGAAATGGCACATAGTCACAGTGGCAGCTGATGGTATTAAGTTTCAGCTCTTTTGCATCTCAGATTTTAAAATCTTTAAAGCAGTGAAGATTTGGATGCATCTGTAGCACTCTAAAATAATGCTACAGCTGGTTTAGTTCAGTTTTGCACATTTTCTTACTATCTTCTCCATCGTAGCATCTTATTCACAAACCAAATAGCGCTTAAGCAAACATCCAGTTTCCGCTGACAGTTATTCTCTCTTCTACATTTATTTACACGTAATACTGAGAAACTCCGTCAGACTTCATGCTCACAGGTAACTGTAATCAGGGACCAAACATTAGTGAGGATGTTTAATTTACTATTGATGCATGTTTCAGAGCTGTAGGAGGCAGTTACATTTGGCTTTAATTTAAACGCCATTGTTGCATATTTGCAGGTCAACATTCACAGATTTTTCTGCGGAACTTGAATCCAAATTATTCTTCATGTTTTTTTGTGTATTTTGGGAAGATGAAATACATTAATTTTCTTTGGCTCTGATTGGCTTTGCACTCTAAGAGGAAGACTGTTAGATTTTGTGCTACACCACAAAAACACAAAACATTACCAAGTACTTTAGGTTTAGTTTCTACTGCAAATATCTTGAAATAAGACAAAACTAACTAACAAGCGAGTCATTAGTACGATATCGGATCTGGTTTTAGGTCAAAAATTCCCTAATATTGATTAAAAAGTACTAGCTTTACTGGCAGATTATTTGACTTATAACAAGATATTTTTCCCATCCTGTAAGTGAATTAATTTGCCAATAGAATAAATATTAAGGAATTATTGACCAAGATCTTTTAGCAAAGATCTCTTGTATCTTTGCTAAAAATTTTAATTTTAATTTTGTTAATTCAAGTTAACAAAATTAACTTGAATTAAGTTAATTTTGTCTTAATTCAAGTGTCCTGAGATATTTGCTTTAGAAACGAGACCTAAAGCACTTGGTAATGTTTTGTCTTTTTGCAGTGTAGTTGTAAGTTGAATTAATGTATATTACGGCATATTTGCACTATTAATATAGCCAGTTATTGTGTGGAAATCCAAGTGTTTTTAACCTTGGTTGAGCTTTTTAATGTCTCCTAATCTTAAAAATGTTTCTGACCCACACGGTGCGGCCCGGTTTGTGCTCTCCAGAGGAACCTTCCTGGTTCTGCCTGCTTATTTTTGCTGTAGTTGTCATTATTTCGTGCCTGTGAGTGTTTATGCAGATTACTTTCTGGATGCTGCGTGCATCCCAGTGTGCGTTCTCCCTCTCCATGCCTCCTGCCGTCTGTGCCTCTAATCCCTGAGTGTGTCAGTAATGGCAGGTCCAGGTGTTCTGCATCGCTCCGTACCGCCCCCAGGGGACGTCTCTTCCATGTGTGTGTGCATGTTCTCCTCTCATCAGGGGGTTTAGGAGCTGTGAGTGAGGGGGCTGTCCAGGATCCCATCCTCCAGAAGGGAAGGGAGGGAAGGGGGAACGTTATGCTGGAGGTACCCGCCTCTCACAGCTTGCTCTCGGGCCTCCCTTGGGTCCCAGAACCCCCTCTACTAGTCTCCCCCGGGACTTCAGCAGCCTCATTGCCCCGCTTGTCTCTTTCCCCCTCTCGTTTTCTCCCCTGATCTCCGCTTAGATCCAGCTCTTGCTGCTGCACTGCAAAAACACAAAGGTATTTTTGGTCGAGTTTCTTTTACAAAAATCTTAAAATGCGACAAAACTAACTGACAAGTAACTTTTCAGTGAGATATAAGAATAGACATGTCTCAATAAGCAATTAATCAAGTAACTGCATAATAAATTCAAAGAAACTAAATAATTTAGATTTGCATGATTTATCGTTTTTCTCTTTTCTCTCTTTCTACCAAAAACTGGATGATAAAAGTCTCCAGTCTGGTGCTTTAGTCTCAACTAACTACTTTTTGAAAGACAAAAATTCATTTTATTTGTTGTTTCTAGTTTTTTTTGTTAGTTTACTTTGAATATTTAAAATGTCTTCCAGTTCCAGTGTTAAATGTTCCTCAGCTGAACATTTAACACTGTTAAAGTGAACATTTAACACTTAGTTAAAGTTTATTGACCTTTGAGAACTGCGATGGACTGGAGACCCGTCCAGGGTGACTCCGCCTCTCCCCTAAATGTCTCGCTGGAGATAGACACCCACCCGACCCCACTAGGGACGTAAGAAAATGGATAGATGACTGTGAGAATATGTTCTTGCACTATTACTTAACCATTACCATTTTATTACTTGAAAATGGCCTCCAAACAAAAATATTAGCGTTTATTGCAGTAACTTCAGGGACAATTTATCTATAACCTTTTCATCAATATTAAGGAATCATTTACTGAAAACAAGCTCCTATGTTGTCATGAAAAGATAGTTTTGTCTCATTTCAAGTCTACTAACATATTTTCCTTAGAAACTGAATCAAAATAACTTGGTAAGTTTTTACAGTGTATGGAGCAGAAATGTTTTGAAGTGGGATCAAAGATTCTGGATGTTTGCTTCTTTTAATGAAAATTTTAAATAATTCTGTCTTGAATTATGGTCCTGGAGGTGATGGTGTCTATCTCCTGCTTCCGGGCGAGAAGCAGGAGACTTAAGCTGCAAAACCTTAAGTCGAGGTTTTGCAGCTCGACTTAAAACCTGTAAAGGTTCACCCTGGACAGGTCACCAGTCTGTCGCAGGGCAACACAGAGACAAACAGGACAAACAACCACACACACACACACACACACACACACACACACACACACACACACACACACACACACACACACACACACACACCTAGGGAGAATTTAGAGAGACCAATTAACCCAACAGTGTTTTTGGACTGTGGGAGGAAGCCGGAGTACCCGGAGAGAACCCACGCATGCACAGGGAGAACATGAAAACTCCATGCAGAAAGATCCCGGGCCGGGAATCGAACCTTCTTGCTGCAAGGCAACAGTGCTACCAACTGCGCCACTGTGCAGCCCACTGGTAGAACCATTTGCCTTTAAATTCAACCTAAAGCCTCATTTTAAATCTACTTTACAAGATTTAGTGTTTTTGTCGTGTGCAGTCGAACTGCTGAAACAAACACGGTTTTGCAGCTCGACTTAAAACCTGTAAAGAAAAAAGTTTACCTGCTGATGATGGCGTGTTTCTCCTCTGAACAACAAACTGCAGCTGCTTCACTTATTTCTAAGTCCCACGCCTGCGTGGGTGAAGACGTGTGTGTTAATGCCGTTTCATTCATCAATCAAAACATTTCTCAGAGAGAAAGTGTGTTTTAAAACAATCTAAACATTCATTACCAGCACATATAACGCGAAGAAGCGAACCAGCGCCTGGTAATCCTAACTGTGAGTGCTATCGCAGAGAAGTGGGAGCGTTAATGGCTGGAAAACGCCTCGAACGTGTGTGTCCGCTGGATGTGCACTGTGTGTGTGTGACTCGGGTGAACGTGTTTCTGGGTTAGTGAGCGGTCTGCTCGTCCAGCAAACCTCATTCTTATAAATAGATGATGTAGCCGGCGGGGTGCACACAATGGGATGGCTGCTGAGTGCGTGTGTGGGTGTGTGTGTGTGTTGGCATGATGTTGTTGTTTATTTAACACTCCTGCCTGACAGCTGGTTCTCGTTTCTCAGCGAACAAACAGCAGAAGCAAAGACGGACAGAATCAGAGAGAGGGATAGGTGGGAATAAGTTGCCACATAGGGAATTGAACCAGCAACCTTTGTAGGTTTAGTTGCAGCGACACATTTGGTGGATTTACAGAGGAAGACAGCAGAGATAAAGAGTCTGTTTAAAACCTGATGAGGGGAAACAGATGTCAGCTTTGTGTTTTAGTGAGTAATTTGCATGCAGAGGTGGAAATACTTTGGACTTTGTTGGGTTTGTGTGTCTGAATTTTGTTTTCTTTGGTTTATTTACTGTTGAAATTGATGCAGATGAGATTGGAAATGAATCAAAATGAAGCCCCGTTTGGAAATCACAGGAGAAAGATGGAAAAATCCTCAAGAAGACGGTCAGTTTCCATTACAAATGTCCTGAAAATATTTCATATTCTGCTTTCAGAATATCAAACATTAGCAGAATATTCTGCTAGTGCCAAGAAAACCAGAATTTTACAATTGTGATGTTTCCACTAAATAAGACATGCACTTAAAATCATATGTTTATTCATAAAAAAATACTTTCTAATTCCACTGGCAGAATATTTCACTCATGGGAAAATGTTTTAGATAATCTGCAAGTTGAAATAGAACCTTTCCTAGTGTCAATTTTGCACTGCAAAACACAAATTCTTACCAAGTATTTTGGTGTAGTTTCTAGTGCAAATATCTTTGTACATTTGAAAGGAGTCAAAACTAATTCATTCAAAGCTTTTCAGCAAGGTATACACACTTCTTTTACGTCACATGTATCAAACTCAAGGCCAAATCCGGGCCACCATAGTTTTTTATGTGGCCCTCTAGATTCTAGACTAAACACTAGATGTGCTTAAACATTGTTATCAATCAAATTAATGCAGTTTGTATCTGTTTACTGCCAAATTCTATCAATCAGTCCCTCCAGTTTCTTGAGAATTATCATGGAAATTCATGCAAAATCAACAAATCCCCACACTTCTTGGCTCTTATAAATAATTGGGACTTTATTGCACATTTTTCTCAAAAATTGTCAAAAACTTTCTTACTTGTACTAAACAGCTGCTTCAGACTTAATTGGTGTCAGATTATAGTCCATGATCTATCCAGCGAGTAATAAAAGTCACATTTACTGTCATAAATAAGCTCAAATATTGAAAATATTTCCAAATTAGTGCCACAAACACTTGAATTTTTATTGCAAAAGATTACTAAAAGAATAACGAAGTCCTGGAGGGACTGAAAAGATCTTCAATAAAATCATTTAATTTTAAGGATTCATTGATATTTTAACAGTTTTGTGAACAGGTTTTATCAATACATTGTGGCACAACCGGCCCTTTAAGAGCCTTCAGGATCTAGATTTGGCCCAAAACCAAAATGAGTTTTTATGTCAATAATCCCTAATATTCACTGGCAGATTATTTCACTTGTAAAACAGGAAAAATGTCTTGTTATAAGTAAAAGAATCTGCCAATGGAACTTTTTCATCAATATAAAACACTTATTGACTTAAAACAGGCTCCTATTTCTTGCTGAAAAGTTAATGTCTTATTTCAAGTGTACTCAGATATTTGCACTTGTCGTTTTCCTAATCGTTGCAAATTTTAAAAGCGATTTTGCAGCCTCTCGTATTCTCTTCCTTGTTAAAACTTTTGTTTTTGTTTTTTTTTTGTTTAATTTTGATATGTCAGGACAAACTTGTCATCTGTCTGCCCACCCCCATCCTTAGCCCCCTGCCCCTAACCTTCTGCCCTCCAACAAATTTTGCACGCACACACTAACCCACTCCGGCCATATGGTGCAGTTGGCGCCCAAAAGCAGCCGGACCCATTCCCAGGGCAGGAGGTGAGGGTCCCTGCAGTCTGCACAGAGTGTACCAATGCATGTGTTCGCCTCCTCGAGGGCCCGGGCCCCGGCCAGCCTGCTGCATCGCTGATCTCTCACTTATTTATTTTTCCTGCACTTGTCCCGATGGACTGCCTCCCGTCTGAGCTGCAGCGGAGGATTCTTTATTCCTCCACAGTCGTGTTTGTGAACCGTTTCACCCCGTGCAAAACCTCACTGTGAATGCATTCGAAACCATTCACTAGGGTTCAACTCCATTTACTAATATAGAGCCAATTCAGTGCTCTTCACAAAAAATTTATTTAATTTCAGTTCAATCATTTACATTCCAATTGATCCTAGTAATCAAACAGAAAAGTATGGTCAATTTATTATTCAAAGTAGTTTAAAGTTTTTATAACTGCAGTTTCTCAGGATTAACTAAGCCAATCTTAACAATGTGCTTTATCAAAAAAGGAAAGTTTAAGCCTTCACTGCAAAATCACAAAATCTTACCAAGTCTTGATTGTCTAGTTTTCTAGTACAAATGACTTGGAACAATTGAAATCAGAAAAAACTAACTTACAAGTAACGTTTCAGCAAGATATAAGAGCTTGTTTTGAGTCATTAATTCCTTGTTATTGATGAAAAAAAAAGTTCCACTGGCAGATTATTTAACTTAAAACTTGGAAAAATGTCTTATTAGCAAAATAATCTGAATTACAAGAAACTAGTACTTTTTTATTTTGATCAATATTAAGTAGTTATTGACTTAAAGCCAGCTCCTAAATCTTGCTGAAAAACTACTTGAAAGTTAATTTGGTTTTATTTCAAGTTTTCTACGAGATTTTTACTAGAAAACTTGGGAACATTTTGTGTTTTTATAGTGTAGTCTTAAAATTAGACAGGGTTTCTTCCACACTGACTAAAACTAGGAGCTGATAACTAAAGGTTCTACTTTTAGAAACCAGCAGTAAACCTGCAGCCTGAGAGCGAAGCTCTCTGTTAGGAACCAGTCAGATGTCTGATGTAAGATGAATCTGATTCTGTACGTTATTCTTCATATGGACTCTGCAGCAGAATGAATTCGCATCCCTCTGCAGCAGCAGAGAGACGACACAACAGGTAGTTTCAGCCAAACAATACGACTTGTCAAAGAAGCCGTCCTACTGCGCCGGTTTCATTATGCATAGCAACCAATAAGCTGCTCTTAGCTTTCTGGTTGCCATGTGAACTCATGGTAATCAGTCGGCCAGGTAGGGATCATTCTTCTGTTTTCTTGTCAGTTCTCTGTGTGCAGCATTTGGAAAAAACCTTGGAGTGTTTCGGTGCAACGAGAGCCAATGGGTGGCTCATTATTCCTGTCATTTATTGTCACTGGTGGGAGATGACTTTGGTTACATCTCCTTTGTTATTTTGCATCAAACGGAAATAAGAGCCTTCAAACACTCTCTTAGAATGAAGATTTCCAGTAGCAGCTATTTAAATTCAAAGAGCTGTAATTTCGCGATATATTAAGGAGGCTTTTCAGCATAAAGCTCAACAGAAGGAGGCACTATATGGATACTTTATCCCTTTTTATTCAGTATAGAACATTAAATTGCCCCCTTTTACGTGTTTGCATGTGTAAGTCTGTGCAAAACAGTGAAAGCCAGAATGAAGCCAAGGGTGGAAGTTGTTTTTCTGCCCCCTGTGGCGAGTCTGGGGCTGCATGTGTGCACGCCTGGGGCAGCCTGGGGCCATCGGAGGGAGCCTGGGGAGCAGAGGGAAGGAGGGATGAGGCTCTGGTGAACGGAGGGATGGAAGGTCAGCAGGGGTCTTTCAGGGAAAGGTGCCCGTCTGGGCCGAGGGCCAAGCAGAAAGGTGGGACGGAGAGTTGGATGGATCAGGCGCGGAGGAGGAGGATTAAAATAAGATCAGACATGACGCCTTTAAAACGGCAGAGGGTTAGCTTTAACCTAAAATTTCAGCTTAATCTTCATAGCGGTTCATTGCACGTTTACAGCGCTCTTCGTTTAGGTGGTTAATTGAGATGTTGCAGCACATAGCTGCAGGTTGTCGGCAGTTTTAACTCTTGTAGCAGCAGCTCTGGGACGGAAAACCTTTTTGCTGCAACCAGCTGAGCTCCTTTGATTCAAACATCAAAGCAACAGAGAGGAAACATGACATAGATAGATGGTGTTTCCATTCCAGGTGCTTTGCAGACAACGCTATCCTGATGTTCAGCTTCAGCCCGGCACTCAGGCAAACTCAGAGAGGCGATATAATCCTGAGCATGTCTGTTTTTGAAGCTTCTACCTTGCCTGGAAAATGTATTCAAATACCTGGAATATTTCCACATTTTGTCACATTACAACAAAAATAACAGAGTGTATTTTTGTTGGGTTTAGGTAGTGCATCATTGGAAAGGGGGAAGAAGATGATGCATGCATGCATTTGCATCATTACTCCAGTTTCTCCAGGATGCCGCTGCAAGAGTCCTAACTAAAGCAAAAGAGATCAGCATATCAGTCCAGTTCTAAGATCCCTGCACTGCTGCCTGTTGCTCAAAGAATAGAATTTAAAATCTCCTTAATAGTTTACAAAGCACTTCATAATAGAAACCCAGGCTACATTTCTGATCTTCTTCAACCCTATATACCACTCAGACCTTTAAGATCATCAGATTCAAACCTACTAACTATTCTGAGAACTAAACATGGAGAAGCAGCTTTTAGTTTTTATGCTCCAGCGTTCTGGAATAAGCTTCCTGCTCATTGTAAGAGCGCCTCTACATTGAGTTTATTTAAAACAAGGTTAAAAACCTTCTTATTTGAAGTTGCCTATTCTTAAATTTTTAATTCTATTCATTCACTATATTTAAAATCTTAATGTTTACTTTGTCTATTTTTAATCTGCTTGATCTTTTATTATTATTATTATTATTATTATTATTATTATTATTATAAATTTTTTTTATCACTATCTTCTTGTTGTGTGTTGTTTTTAACTTTCTTGTACAAGCACTTTGAATTGTCTTTGGCTGAAAGGCGCTACATAAATAAAGTTGCCTTGCCTAATTTTATATTAAATTAGTATCCAGAGTCCAATAGGGTGTCATTCAATGTTTTCAAGTTTTGTTTTATTTGGGACCAAAATTTCAACATTTGCTACATTTTCAGTGGTTCTCTTTCGCATTGCACTTTGCCAAGTGAATCTAATTGAGATGAAACTAATTGAAAAACCTGTTCCCCTCCTTGCCTGTGGGGGCGCTGCACCAAGAACAACTGAAGGAAATGACATAAAAACCTCTGATGAAGACACAGTGGGTTTCCTTAAACAAAAATGGAGTGGCATCAGATTTGAGGGATTGTAGGGTTTCTCTTTCGACAAGTCATTTCTCCCACTAGGTTAGCGTGTTTGGTTTTGGTTCTATTTACCCAGAATGCCCTACGCTGTAGTCCACTTCCTACATTAGGAGCGGTCTCCACTCTGATTGGTGTTCATATGGATTCCCACCACACCAGAGTTCGATTAGCATTCACACTTCCCCAAACGAACCGGACTTTCTACACAGATGGACTGGAAATGGATGAAAGCGGATGAAAGGGCCTAAGCCTCAATATTTCTTCTATTTTCCAAAGATGCACTGCTTTGTTTTGTTGTAGCTGATAAAATCTTGGTAAAAGTCGCTGCAGGTTCTGGGTTCAATACGACAAAATGTGTGTCGGGTTTTGACGTTATGGCAGGTGGAGCTAAAAGAGCGACTGATCAGCGTGTGTGAGGCTGTTTCCTCCACGTGTTGCCTCACTGTCTAGCCTATTAGAGACTCTGTGTGTGTGTGTGTGTGTGTGTGTGTGTGTGTGTGTGTGTGTGTGTGTGTGTGTGTGTGTGTTGTTTCAGGTAGACGCAGGCGGTCTGTTCTTTTTTATCCTCGACCCCTGGCTCTCTCCTCTTCTCCCCTCTTTCATCCCCCCCTCATCTTTCCCTCTTTTTTCCGAGTTCAGAGTCCGTCCATCTGGAGCGTCTCCCCCTCTTTCCCTCTCCTCCTCTTTTCTCCCCCCCTCCCTCGGTCCCATCCAGGCCGAGACGACGGAGGTGAAGGCCAGAAACTGCCGGAGACGTGGCGATACGGAGGGCGAGACGTGGACGCTGTAATGAGTAGCAACATGAAAGATGACGGAGGGAGGGAAGAAGATGAAGCGGGAAGGGAGTGGTTGAGTTTTCAGAAGAACAGAAACAGGAGGAGGAGGGGGGACAGAGCTTCATTTTTCCAACACTTTCTCCTGCTAACCCATCCATCAGCGCTCCTCCTGGAGGACCCTTCTCTAATTTAACTTTTCATTGAGCTTTTTCCCGCTCCCCCCTCCTCCCGGCCCTCCAGTGTCTCCCAGTTTGCCGTCCGGCCTTGTCTTGCCAGGTCCCCTCGCGGCCGACCGACAAAGGCGCCGTTAAAAAGCCGTGTGATCCTCCATTTTAGCGCCAGCCACGCTAGTCAGAGGATTAGGCCTCTTTAATGACGCTAATCTCCCTCCCCTCCAACCCACCAACCCACTCTCCCCCAAATCTCTGCAGGCCGACTCTGCTGCCTCTTCACCCCATTTTCCCACCTCGGAGAACCTTGAGCTTCCCGTAACGGTCCAGATTCCTCTCTTCTTGTATCCCATCTTTAGGAATTTCGGATTTTATTCGTTCTGTTTGAGTCAGTTGGAGTTTAAACACTTCCACCTTGTCATGCAGCCAGCAGGGGGTGTCTGGATCGACCTTTTATAGACATTTTTTACTGTTACGCCGCCTTTTCTCTGTGCAGATGCTTCATTTATGGGTTTCACTTTGTTGCAGCTGTTCAAATTTATCGCTTCTCTGCAAAAACACCAAATCTTACCAAGTATTTTTGCTCTAGTTTCTAGTGCAAATATCTTAAGTTTTATCTTGTTTCAAGTTTACTAACTGAATAGTAACTTTTCAGCAAGATATAGGAGCTTGTTTTCAGTCAATAATTCCTTAACATAGATAAAAAAAAGTACTAGTTATAAGTGAAATAATGGGGAAATGTCTTGTTTTACTATAAGTTACAATATGGAAAAATGTCTTGTTCTACTTGCAGATTATTTCACATGTACACTGCAAAAACACAAAAGCTTACCCAGTATTTTTGACCCAGTTTTACAATGAAAATATCATAGTTTTTTTATTTTAAGTGTACTAACTTCAAATACCTTTTTAGTAACATATATTATCTTGTTTTAACTCAACAATCCCTTAATGTTGATGAAAAAGTCCTGCCAGAGGAATTAGATATTTTTCCATATTGTCACTTTCCTAAAATTAATGCTAAGTCATTTTGACAAAAGATGGTTTAAACAAAACTAATTACTTTTGGCAAAAAAAAAAAAAGAAAAAAGAAAAAGATTTATACCATTATTTTAGAAAGGCATGTCAAAATGTCTTGTTCTGCTGGCAGATTATTTCATTATAACTAGGATTTTTTTCAACAATAGCAAAAAATATATTAGTTACTTGTAAGTTAGTTTTGTCTTATTTCAAGTGCACTAATATATTTGCACTTTAAACCAGACTAAACATACTTGGTAAGATTTTGTGTTTTTGCAGTTTACTATTGCGTCAGATTTCTCTCTGAAGGTGAAGTTAAGCTCTGGATTTGACTGGGCCATTTCAGCACCTGGATTTTCTTTTTCCGCAGCCATTTTGTTGCAGGTTTTCTTCTGTATTTTGTATTTATCTTGTTGACCTAGTTTGGGCCAATCGGCAGCTGTTACACAGATGGCCCCTCTCTGCCTCAAAGATGATTTTTTATTTTTTATTTTTTTTAAAGAAATTAGCGATAGCATTACTGTTCACCTTCCAGGACAGAAAGAAACTGCTCCTTACATTTTGGTGCCAGTTTCTACACCAGTCCCTAACTTTGCTGTTTTGGCATCGAAAAGTCAACCAGCACAGTAGCAGGCAGGTGGTCATAATATTTTGCTAGATTTGTGTTTAATTAAAGAGGCTTCATTCATATTTTGCGTGTTTTTATACTTCCATTTTGTCTCAATTGCTTTTAAAAACAGCTCAAGCACTTAAAAAAACCGCCCAGCAATATTTTGGCAATAAGCTCATGTTTTTTGGTGCCTGGACATTGAGTTGTTTCAAAAACTTTCCGAAGTTACCATTGATGGAAACTGCCCGTCCCCTAGCAACCCCAATAGAGTTCCTGCCCGTCACCTAGCAACCGCAGCAGAGTTCCAGCTCATTTGGTCAGTTGGTTTTGTCGCTGTACAATGGCTGCTGGAAAGGACAAATGTTTTATTGTTGACTTTCCATCCAGAAATCACTTCCTGCATTCTTCTCGATTGTGCAGGAGTCTCCACTTTTCAAATATGTGTGGTTGTATAATTGTGCATCTGTTTTGCAGCCATTTTCACTTGTGACTGTAAACGTTGAGTTGAAGGGTGTGGCCAGCAGCAGCTTGTTTGGATTTAAACAGACACGAGGCCCTAATGGCCCAAAATGAGCAGAACTGAGCAGACTGAAATCTCCTTATCGAAGAATGACTTTGTGCAAAACATTTCACATGTTTTATATAGACTATAGACCTATCCTAACCTGTTTAAGGAAGCCTAATAGGTCACCTTTAATGTTGATTTAGTGACTGGCGTCCAAGCACGCCCCCATCATCAGCCCTCCACCTCCATGTTTAGATGTTTGCTTAAGTCATTTAATTTATTTTAGAGCCTTGCTTTAAGGCTTCATGTTTGTGTTCCTTTAGTCTGATTTTTGAGCTCAGTGCCCCCTGCAGAGTTATATTTGCTCATCCCAGTGCCTTCATTTCACCCACTATATTTTAATCAAACAAATCTGTTTTCGCCGCCTCTCTGCACGCTGTGATGCAGCTTCCACTGAAACTTCACTGCGAAAACACAAAATCTTACCAAATATTTTTTAACTGGTTTTAGTTCAACTATCATAGTACACTTCAAATAAGATGAAAAATAACCTACAATTAACTTTTTAGCAAGATATAGAAGCTTGTTTTAAGTCAGTAATGTCTTAATATTGAAGAAAAACATCAGTGAGATAATCTGCCATTATAATTAGTAAATTTTTTATTAATATTAAGGAATTATTTTCTTAAAGCCATATATCTTGCTGAAAAGTTACTTATTAGTTATTTTTTCTTATTTTAAGTGTAATAAGATATTTGCTCTAGAAACTAAATAAAAATACTTGGCAAGATTTTGTGTTTTTGCAGTGTTGCAATATTTAGTGCACTTGACATAAGACAAAGCAAATTTTCTGCAAGATATAGGAGATTGTCAATAATCCCAAATTATTGGTAAAAAGTATTATAAGTAAAATAATCTGCTAATATTATAATATGTAATATGGCAAAATGTCTCGTTCCGCTGGCAGATTTTCACTTATGTCAAATATTTTTTCAATATAATAGGTCTATTGACCTAGAAGCTCCTATATCTTGCTGAAGAGTGACTTCTAAGTATTTCTTTTCTTGAGTAATAAAATATTAGCAGTAGAATTTAGGCAAAAATACTTGGTTAGATTTTATGTTTTTGCAGCGTTCTCTGCTTCTCTTCTGTCTAATCTGACATTTCCTTCTTTCTCCGTTATGCCTCTCCAGCGTTTCTCCCTTTTTTTATTTGTTTTCTGGCTTCACTGATGCCACTCTCAGATAACGCAGACGCTGCTCTCCTCTACATTTTCCAGGCGAACGTTAAATATCTCCGCCGCTCTGCTGCGGAGCGTACAAAGAGCAACAGAACAATATCAAGCATAATTCAGCCCGCTCTTTTGTTGCATCCAATCCATTCTGAAGTGTCTATTAAAGGAGCTGTGGCCTTTCTGTCGCCTCCGTGCACGACTACGCCAGAGGGGGGGAGAGAGAGAAAAAGAGAGAGAAAGAGAGGAAAAAAAGAGCAGTGCATAATCTGGTATGTCTGACAGATAAAGGGAGCGAGTATCGCCATCTTTCCGCTCTGTTCTCCTCATCTCCTAATCGTTTTTCTGACGTTTCAATCTGCCAAGGCCCTAATGAAAATATGATGAGGCGGATCTGCGGTCCTCGGGGACGGAAGGGAGGGATGGAGCGAGGGATGGCTGCAGAGGGAGGATGAAGGGAGAGAAAATACACTCTGTCCTTATTTCCGGGCTCCGGTGGGGATACATAGTTCTTGGAGCTTTCTATTTAGATGTTGCCACTGCAGGAGCGCATCTCTCTCCCTCTTTTTCTCTTCCTCTCTTTATCTCTGCCATCCTCATTTTTTTTATATATATTTATGTATGAATGTTTGTGTGTGACTAGGATAAATGTGTTTATTTTTTGATTATATCCTCCTATGAACTCCCACAGGCTTCTCCCTTTTGCCATCCAAGAAACATAAGACTTCTCCTTAATCATCCCACTTCGCCCTGCTTTACCCTCACTTTTCCTCTTTTTTTACAATCCTGCAGCTGTGAGTTAAAATACGCCTCCCCCTCCCTCATTTCCTCTAGATGGCGACGATGACCCCGCCGGATTGTCCTGGGTGCCCTCCTCGCCCTCCAGCAAGGACGTGGCGTCCCCCTCCCAGATGCCCGACGGCTGCTGCGACCTGGGCATGGCCACCGGCGGCGAGGAGGAGGGCGGCGCCGGCCTGCCGTACCCCTGCCAGTTCTGTGACAAATCCTTCAGGTATCTCCTCCACATCTGGATCCCGCTTATGAATATCTGGGTGCTCATAAATAAGCTGCAGCCTCCCTGCTGTTATTTCCATAATAAAGTGGAACGCTAAGGCAACAGTAAAGGGAATGAGGTGAATACATTTCTCACCAGCGTCTCCGGAGACTCAGTCAAGAGCCATTTTAAGAACAGCTGTCTTACACACACTCTAGAGTCATCATCATTATTATTCTCCGTATTAATCGTTCTGCCGAGCTCACCTCCTTCTGTCATTCTTCAACACTCACGCCCTTGTTCCTCCGCGCAGAAGCATCTAAACCCCTTCAACTTCTCGCACATTTAATGGATTTTACTAGGACAGATAAACTCATAATAATTATATATTTTCAATTTATCTGCTTAAAAAACATACAAATAAACTAGGTGTGAATTTGCTTGCAGCCCTGGTTACTTGGATACCCTTAAAGGAAATCAAGTGTAAATATATGTGCAGCTGTGGAAGATCAGGGACACTGGAAAAAAACTAATTCAGACTCTCATCTTTTGAAATCAAAAGCAAAAATTCTGGGAAAAAAAAGTCAGAAATCTGAGATTAGAGTAAGAATTTAAAATAATTACTTTAATCTCAGTAGTCTGCAAATTTTTGAAAAAAAAATAAATAAATTCTGAACCTAATTTCAGAATTTTGACTTTTTTCTCAGAATTCTCACTTTTCATTCGGAAGATTTAAGTCAGAATTCTGAGAAATAATCAGAATTTTTACCTGAATTTAGAACATAGAGCAAATTCAGACGTTATTCTCAGAATTATGACTTTAGTCTGAGAATTCTGAAACTAATACCAGAATTCTGATGAAAAAATACAAATCTGAGGCTAAAGTGATAATTCTGAGATTTACCAGAATTTCTTTCAGTGTCTCTAATCCTCTTCTGCAAACAGCTGTTCTGTGAACGTTTTTAGAGTTTATCGTGACGTTTACAGCAGATTTGAGTTATGAAACAATTTTCCAAGCTTTGAACATTTAAATGAATCAGCCAAGAGACTCATGGGAACTCTGGAGGAGCTGCAGAGATCCACAGCTCAGGTGGAAGGTAGCTATTAGATTTACACTCCGTCAGTCCCTCCAGGATGTCCCGATTGTTTTACTGTAATCAAAATCACAGATTTTATGGTTCTATTCTAGAAATATTTGCAAGGAATTTTCCTCATTATATTCCTACCGAAAAATGCAGATTTCAACTTAAAGAACTTAAATAGCTTGACTTTTGTTACTCACCAAATCGATTTCGAATAAAAACTTGACATCAAGTTAGTCTGAGGCAGCAGCGTTAGCACCACCTGTAGGTGGGAGGTAGCATCACTTAATCACAACGTTTTTGACTATTTTAGCAGAAAATTTGCAATAAACTCAAAATTATGCTTTAGATCTTTTGATTTTTGGTGAATTTTTGTGATAAAGGAATCACAAAAAACTGGAGGGATTGATTTATAGAAATCTACTAAAACACTTTACTGGTTTTCCAAATTAAGCAGGAACATTTAGTTTCAGTGTTTAGGTTTCTGCTGAAATAACACCTGGTTCTGTCCGCTTTCAGCCGCCTCAGCTACCTGAAGCGACACGAGCAGATCCACAGCGACAAGCTGCCTTTCAAGTGCACGTTCTGCAGCCGCCTGTTTAAACACAAGAGGAGCAGAGACCGCCATGTGAAGCTCCACACAGGTTGGTTCAAACGTCTCCACAGGTCATTACTCCCTCATCCTGGTTCTCTTCTCTTATTGGCTGAAGATTTGTCATCAGGTGGACTGATAAGCCACCTGATGACGGAAAAGATCCAATCAAGTATTAGAGTTACTGGGAATAGATTTATCAAACCACAATTCTTCACCACTTGTCAAACATTACATGGTTCTTTTTGTTACATTCCCAGAGCTGAAATCTTTCTTTACAGAAATCACTGAGCCTGAATTAGCTCCAGATTATTGAACAGATTGTTAATAAATCCGATTTTATGTATTATGCTTAAGCATCCTTGCAGTAAGAGTCAGAATTAAAAAGCTCCTCTTTAACTTTTTTTTGTTTTATTAAACATAAACGGACATGTTCCACCAGGAATTTCATCTTTAGTTTTATCGTCTGCAGGTGATAAGAAGTATAGCTGCCAGGAATGTGAAGCTGCGTTTTCTCGCTCTGATCACCTGAAGATCCATCTTAAAACACACAGGTAGTAGCATTAAAAATTTCTAAAAAAAATTTGTATTTCTGTTTTTTCAGTCAGATTTGTGGCTTATCGATTTTTCCTCTGCAGCTCCAGCAAACCATTTAAATGCTCAGTGTGCAAACGTGGCTTCTCTTCCACCTCATCACTGCAGAGCCACATGCAGGTAAACGGCTTTTTATCATTTTCTCCAGGGATGCACCGATCCACTTTTGTCACTTCTGATACCGATATTTGAGGTTTAATATTGGCCAATACCGTATCAGTATCTGTATCGGTACCGATACAGATATTAATATTGGGTCGGTGCATGTCTAGTTGTCCTCCAAAGCTAACAGATGAGTGTGTTAAAACGTTCGGACCTTGCAGGCTCACCGTAAGAACAGAGAGCATCTGGCGCTGCGGAGCGAGAAGGACGGCGGGAAGAAGGGGACGGGTGGAGACGTGGACCTGGACCAGGACCTGTACATGTGCGATTACTGCGAGGAGACGTTCAGCCAGACGGACGAGCTGGAGAAGCACGTCCTGACTCGACACCCGCAGCTGTCCGACCGGGCCGACCTGCAGTGCATCCACTGTCCGGAGATCTTCCTGGACGAGTCGTCGCTGCTCACGCATATCGAAACGCAGCACGCCAACCGGAAGCACAAGTAACGGCGGCGTTCCGCATTCTGAATGCTCCTGATCGGAGAATCGCTGCAGCTGGAGCTCACTGTGGTTCTCCTTCCCCTCCCAGATGTCCGGTCTGCTCAGAGCAGTTCCCGTCGGTGGAGGACGTCTACTGCCACCTGGACAGCCACCGCCAACCCGACTCGTCCAACCACAGCGCCGCTAGTCCCGATCCGCCGCTCGGAAGCGTGGCCTCCATGAGCTCGGCCACGCCAGACTCCAGCGCCAGCCTGGAGAGAGGCTCCACCCCTGACTCCACCCTGAAGCACAGCCAGAGCAGCGAACGAGGTCGCAGGAGAGGCGGAGACTCCGGGGAGGACGGAGCGATTAGTTTGGCCCATCAAGGTACCTCCAGAAAACTGCAAAACAACTGAAACACTGAGCTCCTATAGATCTAAACAACAAGCCCACCTGTTTAAAGTTTTTGAAACATAATCAATGAAACATTTATCAACATTTTGATCTGTAATGACGACACTTGGTTTAATTTTGTTTCGATTGTTGATTTTTTATGTTTTTATGACGTGAAGCACTTTGAACTGCCTCGTAGCTGAAATTTGCTGTACAAATAAACTTGATTGATTGTTTTAGCAATTAAAACTGTTTAAGAATTAAGCTCAGAGAAGATACTGACTGCTCATGCATACCTGTAAAAACCCCAATTTAATAGTAAATTACTGCGGCAAAACATTTTCCTTCCAATGATTGACAGTGTTAAAATCCAGCTCTCGTTTCTGCAGGCTCAGGAGGGAGTTGGGCTAAGGTGACGTATTCCTGCCCGTACTGCTCAAAGAGAGACTTCCACAGCCTGGCCGTGTTGGAGATCCATCTGAAGACCATCCATGCAGACAAGCCGCAGCAGAGCCACACCTGCCAGCTCTGCCTGGAAACCCTGCCCACGCTCTACAACCTCAACGAGCATGTGCGAAAGGCCCACCGCGCTAGCGGCGGGAGCGTCGGGTCGACGGCGGCGGCGGCGGCTTTCCCTCTGCTCCAGTTCACAAACGTCACGGCGTTTCACTGCAACTACTGTCCGGACATGTTCGGAGACATCAACTCCCTTCAGGAGCACATCCGAGTGTCCCACTGCCTGCCTGGGGGGATCATGGCAGGATCCACCACGCTAGGTCTGCTCACTCTGAAGCTAACGGCCTCCGTTTAAAATATCTGTCAGTATTACTGAGACTGTCAGGCTGACCAATCACCTCCTCCCAAAAATAATGTTTATTTATAGTTGCCACTTAAAATAAGCCATAAAAGGAATAAAAATAAAAAAATTAAATAGGATAAAACATATGAAAGCTAATTACAATTTTAAACATATTTATATGCTTTTCATTGTATTTATAAGAAGAAAAATGAAATAAAATATTTATTTCAAACAAAAAGACAAAAATAAAATGAAGAAAATCATAATAAACAAACATAAAATTGCTAAATTTCTATATCCAATTCGAAAAAGAGTAGGAAGGCGACAAAGCTTATTAAATAAGGAATAAAAATAAAAGGGTAAAATAATATAAAAAAAACCCATAAAAAGCTAGTTAAAATGAGAAGAAAAGACAGCAACTTTAGCACAAAATATTTTTATGTTTTTCATTATATTTATAAGAAAGAAAATGAATAATAATCCCCCTAATGGTTTTCTAAAAATATGTCACACATTATACATATTTACACATCTAATGTTTCTAATTATACAAATCCTTTGTATAATCCTATAAAATGGGATTAATATTTGGAATTTGACTTTTGGAAAATGGGAATGGTTAAGATAATCTTGGCAGATTTATTATTTTTTGCTGATATTTAAAGTATTGAATGATAAAAACTGATTTCTGACGTTAGATTTGATGTCCTGTCGCTCTTCCAGAGGGGAACCACGCCTTCTTCTGCAACCAGTGCTCCATGGGGTTCCTGACAGAGTCCTCGCTGACGGAGCACATCCAGCAGACGCACTGCACCTCGGCTACAGGAGGCGGGACGGCGTCTGGAGGAGCCGTGGCCAAACTGGAGTCCCCCGTCCTCCAGGCTGCGTCTCAGTCCTTCATGGAGGTTAGCTTACTCATGTTAGCTTACCAACATAAATAGGCTAACTTAAGTTAGCTTACTTATAAGTAAGCCAACTCATGAGTAAGCTAACTCGGGAATAAGTTTTAGCTGAGCTCAAATCAAACTTAGCTTCATTTACTACAACATTTATTACAACAGATAAACTCAAATTTGGCATTTCAGTTGCAGAGAAAACAACAACAAACAAACAAACAAACAAACAAAAACCGAGAGTTAAAGTAGTGGGAGATTTTCTTATTTGATTTGATTCTCACCTCATGTTAGTTTATATTAGCTAACATGAGGTTTACTAAAGTAAGCTAACCTTATGTTAGCTTATTTTATTTAACACTAGCTAGCAAAGAACAAAAAGTTTTACTATAAGTGAAATAATTATAAGTCAGTTTAACTAGTGCTTTTTAATTTTTTTGTAATTTTAAGAAATTATTTATTTAAAACAAGCTCCTGCATCTTGCTGAAAAGCAGCTTGTAAGTTAGTTTTGTCTTATAATGAGCAAAAATACTTTGTAAGATTTTGTGTTTTTACAGTGTAGGCTAAGATGTGCTATCATTTGCATTTTTGCTAACTTTGTGTTCTTTAGCTGCTCCTTTGTCTGTTAAACACATTTTTAAGAATTTAGTTGAAATAGTGGATTAGTTAATTTGTGTATTTAGCTTTAGGACGTAGAAGGTTATTTCTAAATAACTTTTTTCTGTCGATCAAAGTGTGTTATTTTTTTCATAGGTTTAATTAAAGAAATGTGAACAATTTGTGCTTCCTTCAATTCAGACCCGAGAATGATTCATCGATCAGAGTCAAGTGGCTTAATTAACACAAAAGCCTGAACTTAAAGGTCAAGACCACTTTAAAGATTACTGACACTTTGGAAGGGAAAGGGGTTTAAAAATGACTCTAGATTTCTGCACAGCTCTAAAAACAAGCCGTCAAATCTAATTGTGATTTAAGGAGTGTGCTTGTTTGTCTTCCTCCTGCTCTGCATATCTTTCTCCATTTCCTCTTTCCCTCCACAGGGACACAGCGTTCACCGTTGGGGACTAACGGTGAATGCTGATTTTTATGAAAATGTATTTTCCATGTCCAGGTCTATTCCTGCCCTTACTGCACCAATTCTCCCATCTTCGGCTCACTCCTCAAGCTCACCAAACACATCAAGGAAAACCACAAGAACATCCCGCTGGCTAACAACAAACGGCAGGCGAAGGTGGCTGACCTCAGCCCAGCCTCCTCCGACGTGGAGATCTCCTCTCCCAAACGCCACCGCCTGGCCGGTGACTCCACCCCGTCCCTGGGAAGCAACGGCGATTATCCCTGCAACCAGTGCGACCTCCGATTTTCCAGTTTCGAGGGTTTCCAGGCGCATCTAAAGTCTCACCTGGAGATGCTGCTGAGGCGCCAGTCCTGCCCGCAGTGCAACAAAGAAGACTTCGAGACGCAGGACGCGTTGCTGCAGCACCTCACGGTGCATTACACCACAACGTCAACGCAGTACATGTGTGAAAGCTGTGACAAGCAATTCTCCTCCGTGGACGACCTGCAGAAACACCTGCTGGACATGCACACCTTTGTCCTGTATCACTGCACCCTCTGCCAGGAAGTCTTCGACTCCAAGGTCTCCATTCAGGTAAGTTCATTGTTTTTTGCACGTTGTCTCTATTTTTAATAAACTAATAAACTAAACCAATGCATGTCAAGAAAAACAGTCTGGAAAAGTCCAGTGAAGCATTTGATCTAAGTTTCATACCGAATTTGTTAAGTGTGCAGCCATAAAATCCTTTCCACTGTAAATCTGCGGCACAGCTTTTGTATTTATGTTTCAAAATCTGAGGAAAAGTGTGGAAATTTAAAATAAAAACCCATGGATTTATGTCCTCCTGTCTTCCAGGTGCATTTGGCTGTGAAACACAGCAACGAGAAGAAGCTGTTTCGCTGCACAGCCTGTGCCTGGGACTTCAGGAAGGAGGCGGACCTTCAGCTCCATGTCAAACATAACCACCTGGGTCAAAGGTCAGGCCTTCCTGGAGGACTCGCAGGTACATTCATATCTCTCCACACATTTTCTCTGTTTTGCTTTGACCCTCAGACTTATTTTAGTATTTTTGGCCATATTTTCATATTCAACCCTTTAATAAGACAAAAACTTGGACTTATACCATCTGATACATCAAGAGAGGTTAAAGTTACTACCTTTAACCGCTAAAGGAGCCGAAATGACGAGTAGGTGTGAAGTAGAGGGCAGTGTGAGGCGGTTAGATTTATTTTTAGAGACTTTAGTTGTTCTAAGAGAAGCTCGGATTTGCAGCCTTACTACTCAACCTTCCAGCTTTCCAAAAAAGTGTTTTTGCTCTAGTTTCTAGTGAAAATATCTTATTACACTTGAAATAAGACAAAACCAACTTACTTTAACTTTCCTGCTCAATTTATGGAGTTTGTTTTAAGTTAATAATTCCTTAACAGTTATAAAAAAAGTAATTGAAATAACCTGCAAGTGGAACAATATATATTTCCTATATTAAGCCAAAGTGTCTTGTGTTACTGGCAGACAAGCCAGAGATGAGAGAATGAGCTTAAAATGTCATTAACAGTCAGAGTTAAAGCAAACACTTTAGACATTAACTTGCTAAAGTGGATCTATTATGTAAAATTCACATTTGTAGAAGCATTTGGATCTCAGCTGCTTCTACAAACAGCCCAAGTATTTAAAAAAAGCCATTTTTTGGGAATAAGTTCATGTTTTTTAGTGTCTGGAAAATGATCAGTTTCAAAAACCTCCTGATGTCAAGCCACATTTGACAGGCACTGGGCTGTTACCTAGCAACTTCAGCAGAGTTCCGCACGTTACCTAGCAACCCAAGTGGAGCTCCAGCACGTTTGGTCAGCTAGTTTTACCGTTGTACAATGGCTGCTGGAAAATACGTGTTTTGTTGTTGACTTATTATCCAGAACCACTTGCTGCATTCTTGTTGGTTGTCCTGGAGGCTCCACTTCTGCTTTTCAAAGATGTACGGTTGTATAATTACACATCTGTCTACAGCCATTTTCATATGTGAGTGTGAACATTGAGTTTGGCGGCATAACCAATTACTTAATTGTGATTTAAAGTGACAGATGCGCTAAAACAGCTCAAAATATGCAGAACTGAGTAGAATAAAATCTCATTATCTAAGAATAATCTTGTACAAAAATTATAATGAACATGTTTTGTATAGACCATAGACCTATCCTAACCTGTACAAGGAATCGCAACAGGTCACCTTTAAAGCACTCTGGATTCTGACATCTTTCCTATCTTGGGCTGAGAGGAGAGAAAAAAACATAACAGCACACAGTTATCATAGTTTTGACGTTAACGAGATGTTTCTCCCTGCAGGGCTGAAGCCTCGGAAGTGCATCTTCTGTGGGGAAACGTTTGGAACAGAAGTGGAGCTCCAGTGTCACATCACCACCCACAGCAAGAAGTTCACCTGTCGCTTCTGCGGCAAAGCTTTCCACGCCATCTCGCTGCTCGAGAGACACCTGCGAGAGAAGCACTGTATCTTCGACGGCAGCAACGGCGGTGGCACCGGCAGCAGTGGGAGTCAGAACGGGACGCCCAACGGCCTGGCTCAGACTTCCAAGCGGGGAGGAGCAGGAAGCGGCGGTGGCGCTGCGGCAGCAGCAGAGAGAGCGACGGTGGCGGCCGCCGAACAGGCTGACCTGCAGAACATCCTGCTGAAGGGCGGGGGGTCGTCGCAGGCAGGCGACACGGCCAACAGTCATGAGGCGAGCGGCGGAGAGGAAGAGCTGGACAACTCTGAGCCCATGTACGCCTGCGACATCTGCGGCGCGGCGTACACCATGGAGTCGCTGCTGCAGAACCACCGGCTGCGGGACCACAACATCCGGCCGGGAGAAGACGACGCAGGTAAAACTGCTCTACTATCCAGTTGGGAGGGCTGGACGATATGTAAAATGTTACAAGTCATTTTGGCTTAGTTTGTAGTGAAAGTCTCTCAGGATTCTTAAAATAGAGCAAAACTAACTTAAAAGTGACTTTTCAACAAGATATAGGAGCTTGATTGAAGTCAGTCATTCATTAATACAGATGAGAGCTCTAAGTTAGTTTTGTTTTATTTCCAGTGTATTAAGACATTTGCAGTAGAAATTAGAGAAGAAATATTCTTGATTCATTTCATATGAGTCCATATCGATAATTACTGGTTAATTTTTTGTTTTAAATATCTGAAATGCAGCCTAACTGGTGGCGTAACCCTTCCTTTATTATCCAGCGTTTTCACACTTCACCATTGTTTTTTTTTATTTTCGTGACGGAATCTTAAACTGCTGCTCTGCCAGTTACTCCACACGTTGTTGCTAGGCAACCAAAAAAGGAGTGAGTTGCTAGGTAACCAAAGAGAGTGCGAGTTAGTTGATTCTACCAACCTTCCTTGAACGTATTGCTTATTCTACCTCATGTATTGACTATTGATATTGATCTTGTGTCTATTGTGATATATATTGTTTTTGATTTATTGTACAGGTTGGATTTCAGATTGTTCTTTTTTTTCTTTCTGTTTTCCAGGTTCCAGGAAGAAGAAGGCAGATTTCATCAAAGGGAACCACAAGTGCAACGTGTGCTCCAGGACGTTCTTCTCTGAGAGCGGGCTGCGTGAGCACGCTCAGACGCACCGCGGCCCCGCCAAACACTACATGTGTCCCATATGTGGGGAGCGCTTCCCGTCTCTGCTGACTCTCACCGAACACAAGGTACAAACTGATCTGCAGCTCTGGGTCTGTGTTTCAGTCCAGTAAATGTTTGTTTCCTTATTGATGGCAGATCAAGAATGCTGAGAGGTTGCAGTACCAGCTGTAAACTGTTTATTTTCCTCATAATAACTTATTAAAGGTTTTATTTATTGGGTGAATTTTTGAGACGGATAAATATTACTATTAATGACATTTCAGACTGAATGAAGTGTCTGATGACTTGCCCATCAGATTGGCCAGACATTTTTTAGGCTGCATTCCCACCAGCCCTGTATAGTCCAACCAAAACAAACACAAGAGTCTAACGATAGCGGAAGAAATGACAAACGAGAAGAAATGACAAACGAGAAATCCGAGAAATCCGACAACCACTAAAATCTGATGCCACTCATTTATGTTTACATTTTGTGAAGAAAGACGTTGCACTCAGTGCCTTCAGAGGTTTTGTTGTTTCTTTCAGTGGTTCTTGGTGCAGCGCCCCCCACAGGCAAGGATGGGAACATGTTTATAATTACAGTAGTTGGGTTTGTTTGACTCAGTCCAGTGTGAAAGAGAACCGCAGCAGCTGAAAATGTAACAAATGTTGCAGTTTTGTACAGCCTTAGAGTTTTCTCATTGTTTTTTTCCTGCCTTAAAATGCAGAGCAATTGCTGCAACTAATGCTGCAACTAGCAAGTTAAGCTTCAGTCTGTACAGTCTGAGCTTTCAACCCTGGATTTCTCCAATCTAATAATAGTTTCTGTTTTCTGACCTTCTATCTGAATGCTGTTAATTCCTGGGTAAACTCTTCTTCCAGGTGACCCACAGTAAAAGCCTGGACACTGGAACCTGTCGGATCTGCAAGATGCCCCTGCAGAGCGAGGAGGAGTTCATAGAGCACTGCCAGATGCACCCCGACCTTCGCAACTCGCTCACCGGCTTCCGCTGCGTCGTCTGCATGCAGACCGTCACATCAACGCTGGAGCTGAAGATCCACGGCACCTTCCACATGCAGAAGCTCTCCTCTGGCTCGGCGCTGGGAGGAGCCGGAGGCGGCAACGGCGGAGTGGGCGCAGGCAACGGCTCGGCCTCCTCGTCCCCCAACGGGCAACTGCAGCCGCACAAGCTCTACAAATGCGCCTTCTGCTTGAAGGAATTCAAAAATAAAGGGGATCTGGTGAAGCTGGATGTCAACGGGCTGCCTTACGGCCTGTGTGCTACCTGCATGAGCAGGTAGGAAGGGAGATCACCAACCCAGTTTAACTATAAATTAAATGAGAATTCAAGCATTCTCAATTCTTAAGGTTTTTTTTCTCTTGATTGTTATTCCATCTTCTCTGTGCATAATCAGTTCTTCATATTTCAACTGATTTCAACTATTTATATGTCGAAACATTCAGTTTTTTCTGGAGAATTCTGCTGTATCTTTTTGTAATGTCAACTTTTATACTTTTTGTACTATTTCATGCAAATTTTGGCTCAATTGAAATGCACTGAAGTTCTTTGGAATTTCACAAAATTTAGCAAAAACTTTGTGCCATTTCACAAGCTACTACTTCTGCCTACTTCAACCTAGAAACTCCATTGTAGTTTTAAGCAAGTCACAAGATGTTAATCTATCTTGAATTGATTCGGCTTTTTGATATCTCCTACAGTTTTTCTAAAATCGCTATTAAAGTTTTATCAGATTTTGGGGCATTTTCAGTTTTACAATGTAATCCAATGACATAATTCTTCAACTGACAGAGTGCGCCCTCTAGTCACTGACACTTTACGGATTTTTCACAAACAAAATGCTGCTGTTCGTACAAATGTTACTCTAGAGAAATAATTTATACATCAAAACGTAGCATTAGCTGTCTGTTTTTGAAGAAATATATGTGTCATTAAATTAGATTTTCCGGTTTTCTTTCAAACACTTCCTGAGAGCAGACATGTCACTCCTTCCTCCATTGGTTTCCATATAACTGGTTCATTCTTTAAGCAGATTAGCATTCTTATGTCTGTTTCGCTAAGTAATGTCATTTTTCTTATGTTATGATGTTTAATCCATTCAGGGGGACGAACGGCCAGAGCCCCAGCCAGAGCGGGGGAGCGCTGACGCCGGGGGACGCTCCAGCAGAAAAGGCCCTGACCGGGCTGAGGTGTCCGGAGTGTGGCGTGAAGTTTGAAAGCGTCGAGGATCTGGAGAGTCACGTCCAGACGGATCACCCTGAGGTCAGCCCCGAAACCAGCGCAGCGGGAAAGAAGGCCGAGGCTTCGCCTGCACCCAAGGTGAGACGGAAACTGTGGAGTATTGGACAATGTTGTAGTTTAATTCATGCAACTCATCCGGCTACGGTACTCCTGCATATGGCCGTTGTCTTCCAATCCGCAGGTGGTCAACCCAAACTGTTTGGTGTAAAAAAGTGAATAGAATATGACTTTCTCATTCGACGATGTGTGGAATCTTTTGCTAATGTAAATTACAGAACATTAGTAGGTAGTTCTGCACATGAACACATGATGCCTACTCTAATGATTGTGGGTCTAATACATGGTCATTTGTGGTGGAACGGGCCTTGAGTTTAACATATGCATTACAGAGTAAACCACACAAACAGAAAAATGATAAATGATCAAAGTGATAATATTCTGCGGAAGGAGATTAAGTCCACATTTGACCTTTTTTCTTTTTTGTCTGAAAATAAAGTCAGAATTCTGAACAAAAGTCAGAATTTTGAGAAAAAAAAGTAAAAATTCTGAGATTAAAGAAATTATTCTGAAAAAAAGTCAGAATTCTGAGATTAGAATCAGAACTCTGTGATTCCAGTTGTAATGATGGAAACAAGCCAGAATTATGAGATTAAGGTAAGTATTCTGGGAAAAAAAGGTTAAAATTTCTGAGAAAAAAATGGCAGAATTCTTAGGTTAGAATCCGAATTCCGAGATTACAGTTAAAATTCTGGTCTTTCTTCTCATAATTCTGAGATTTCGGTAAGAATTATAGAAAAAAAAATCATAATTCTGACCTTTCACTCAGAATTCTAGAAAAAGTCAGAATTCTGAAAAAAAATGGTAAAATTTCTGAGAAAAATAGTAATAATTGTGAGATTAAAGTCAGAATTCGGAGACAAAAGTCAAAAATCTTCTTTTTTTCTCCTCTGATCCTCATCCTCTTCTGTAGCGTATGAGTTGTCCTCTGCTGGTAAGATGTTTGTTGCCGGTAACCTCTCAGCAGTATCCCTCCCGTGCAGTGCTTGATACCTGAGCAGGAGTCAGCAGATGGAGACGTTTCTGGGAGAGCGGCAGACAGTTTATGTTTGTGTCGGGCGTTGCTGCGTGTTCCCGCGGTGGATGTGCGTGTGCGAACGGCGTTGTGTGTGTCAGCCGGGCCCCGGCGGCTCCTGCGGCTGGGCTATGCTGCTGCATTGTGGGAGCTGTTCACTCTACTTGATATTGACAGTCAGGCTCCCCGGGACCTGCCGTTGTGTTTCTGAGTGTGTGTGTGAAGGTGTGTGTGTGTGTGTGTGTGTGTCAGTTCCCAGGGACTCCCTGTCTTACCTACACCTTTGTTTCTGCTTAGTCTAACAGCACAAAGCAGACAAAGTAGGATTTTTCTGAGTGTGTGTGTGTGTGTGTGTGTAGTGACTGTAGCAGAGTGAAGCAGCAGAGGGAAAGTGGAAGTGGGGCCTTTGTGTATTTTGTATGTGTTTGTGCATGAGTGATCGCTGTGTGCAGTGAATGGATAAGCAGAGCTGTTCCTCAGCTCTCACTTTCTGTGACTCATCCTGGATTTTCTGCATCTTTCTTTCTCTCTTTTGTTCAGACATCTTTCCTAAATGTTTTCATTACATTATTATTATTCTTTATTTCTCACTGTTTCTGCAGCTGTTGTGCATCTGAAACATTTTTTCCCCCAAAACTTTTATTGAAAAAATTAAAACCAAAACAGGGGCAAAACGCAGAGTTATTACCTTGCTTTATTATGATCTTGTTCAGCTTCTATGTTTTGTTTTCAGCGCCAGTCATTACAGTTAGAAACTAGAGATCAGGATGAAAAAGGAAAATACCAAAATTGCATTGTTCTGGGTACGGTAATGAACTCTGACCTGAACCTTCAGAGTCACATAAAGACAATAACAAAGTCGGCCTTCTGTCACCTGAAGAACATTTCCAGGATTAAAGGACTAATGTCCCAGCAAGATCTAGCTAAACTAACTCATCCAATATTTTTATATTTAGTTGCATTAGCTATGTTTCCATTATAGATGTGTGCAAAATTGTGTCAATATTCCGTTAATAATTTCACAGTTGTGGTTTTCCATTTAATAAGAAATGCAATAAAAATCACACGTGATCCGTTAGTTCACACGATAAGTCACAATCCTCCTACCACTTCCTGTGATCTTTTCTTCGTCTTTTCCGCCAGCAGTAACATCTAGTTGTTGATCACATGACTCGTGTGATTTGCAAAAAGTGTTTCTATTGCAGTTTTGCGGAACATACACATTTTGATACAGCCGAAAAACCGCCTCATCGGAGCGCAAAAACTGGTCACCCAAATGTTTGAGCAAATCTTTCTTTCAGATTTGCTCCTGAAATCTGTAGCAAACTACCAGAAAACTGTAAACCAGCCAAAACACTGTTCCTTTAAATCAAGACTAAAACCAGTCTGGTTACAGTTGCCTAATTGGAACATTGATCAACATATTTGATGCATTTTTGCTTGATGATTTTGATGACGACATTTGACAGAAAGTAATGTTTATCCCTTGTTTCATAATTGTGAAACTGTAAGCACTTTGAACCACCTTGTTGCAGAAATGTGACTCGTTTTGTTTGGTGTCTCTTGTGTTTTCTATTCTAGAAAAAGACCTACCAGTGTATTAAATGCCAAATGACGTTTGAGACGGAAAGAGAGATCCAGATTCACGTGGCTAATCATATGATCGGTGAGTAAAACTGCTTTCTCTTTAATGTGTGTGTTCTGGCGTTGTCATCACCGTGTTGGTTCTGTGGCGCTCCAACGCAAATATTTTCCCCTGAAAGCACCTGCAACACACTCCTACATGTTCAGAACACACAAACTGGATATTTGTCATTTGTTGGTTGTGCGTTGGAGCTGCTGTTCATCTTCTACCTTCTGAGAGGTTTAAATTGTTTTCACATCAGATGCTAATAAGGGTTGATTGGTTCCTCGGTTGTTGTGTTTATTTGTTGCCTAGGTTCGCTTTTGCATTAAGCGATACAAGCGTACAGACATTCAGAGACTTGATTAATTGTGGGAAAAGGCTCTAAAGTTTTGCTCTCATTGTTGCCGAGCAGCACAAGTTAAACTAAAACCCTTCCTTGTGGCTTGGATGTTCTTTTAGAAACCTCCTGCGGGACTCTTATTATTTTTTTCTTTGCTCACCACTAATTTGCTGCCTTAGCATCCCTGTCGTCATGGAGATTAACGAGGTGGACCCTCGAGTTGTTCTGGAGGAAAAAATGCTCTGCTCACCCCACACACACATAGACACCCGCACAAACACATGCACACACCTGACAGGTAGAGGCGCTGATGCACTCCGAGGGGCTGCGAGTGTGTGTCTGAGTTTTCTAAGTCGGCTCTGATGCAGCTGCAGAACCTCTTACTTCATCTAGCCAACACACACCCACACAACACACACACACACATACCCACAACACACACACACACACACACACACACTCCAGATGGGATTTTAGGTATTATCAGGTCTCCCATAATTGCTGCAGTATTGCTATGAATAGTAAAAAGCTGTTGGTGAACCAGTTCTTTTTGGAGCTTATTCAAATTACAGAAAAAGACGGAAACTGAAACTCAGTAAAAGTTAACGTTAGTTGGTCCTGAAGACGAGATGCAGAGGAAGATCTGCTGCCGCCATATTTGTTTTTAACAACAAAAAAATAACTTTAGGCACAAACGTTAATAAAATGTAGTGTTGGGAACCAGTTTTGGTTGAAAGCTTTTCTAAGGTGTGACTTCTTATTGTCAAAATACTGTTGTTTCGGGATGAAACAACTGTACACAACCCTGTTATGATGGATGGATGGATGGATGGATGGATGGATGGATGGATGGATGGAAATGTAAAAAGGTACATTTTATGTATAAATAAACAGAACCACTGTTACTGTAAATGCTTGTCAGTCTTTTCGTAGCATTACTTTGCTCAGATGCTTCCTAATTCCTGAAACTGGAATCAGCTGAGCGAAGTCGTGTTCAGGTGCTTTACTGCTACTTTCTGAGTGAGGAGGAAAACTGTGTTTGACCTGGAAATGCTAATGAAGAGAATTATTAAACCTGAAAGAGGAAGACGTTAATTATCAAGTCCTTTTGTTCTCTCGGCTGCAAGGAACTTTTAGTTGATATTATGAGCAGAAATTAATTCGCAGCTTCATTTTCAACATAAAAAGCTCCGTAACTAAGGGCCAAAGGGATAAAAAAGTAAGTTATGATGTAGAAATGCCAGAAAACATCCAGTAAGTTTCAGACCATCTTCAGACAGCTGGGATGTCTTTTAGTTTGGGATTTCAAGAGGATAATTCAGAGAAAAGCTACAGACTGTTTACAGAGGTCTAAATATTCAGCTTTTGATGCAAACAATGCAATTTTGGTATTTTCCATTTAGAAATATTATTTTTATGCAGTAAAAAGTAAATTAGTTCACAAGCTTGGCATGAATTCTGTGTGTGTTTATGTTTGTATGCTGGTATAATGGTGCAGAAGATGCAACAACTTCATGGTGGGAATATTTCTGATCTGATCCAGTTCTGCTCTTCATTCTGTTTTACCGATTCGCCTCTCTTTTTTCTCTCTCAGTGATAAATTTCTGTCATAAACTCATGTCATAATCTCTTTTTACGTATCAATTTTTGAATTAATATTCAGCAGTATTTAATTTTCATTCAGTTTAATTAATATACAAAAACTTGAACAGAGAATCTGCGTCACTCAGCCAAAGTTTTGAAATCAGGGAACATTTCTCCAACTGAAGAGATCTGAAGTTGGTAAGACTCTCTGAGAGAAAAGTTTCTTATTCTGCAAGTTTTCTCTTCAGTCCTGCAGCAGTGGTTTAGCTGCTCCAAACCATAACTGTTCAACGTGCTGTTAGCTCCCAGTAGCGAGATGCACGGAGTCCAGACAGGTGTGTGAATTACAATCTGTCAAAATGACTGCTGGCCTTCAGATTTTTATGTCACTATTTTCAGAAAATGGCCAAAGACAGAAAATATTTGGTAAACGCCACCCTGTTCCAGCCTTACATCTACCACCTCATGGTTCTTTTAGTTACATCATCACAACCAACTAAGTGACATAAATCATAAGGATGAATATCAGAACTTATTTTTATTCCATTATCCACTTTTGACCAACTAATTTTTTTCTAGATTTATACTCCTCCACTTTGCTCAACATCTCTCAAAACAGCAAAAAAATAATAATAAAGATGTTTATTAGATTCAAAAAGTCAATTTTGTAAGTGAACCTGGAATGTAACTGCATCCCAGAAATCTGTAATAATATCCAATCAACATGAATAATAAAAGATTATATTTTAATTCTCCAGTCCAGATTTTTTTGTTGAACAATACGTATTTGGACTTTGATTTGACACAAATGTAATGTATTATTCTACTTTTCTCATCATCCTCCTACTCAAAAAATTAAATAGAATTATTTAGAGGCAGAAATCTCATTTTGCTTGTGGATCTGGAATACAACTGTATCGCAAGCATCTACTTAGGCTAAAATCTTCTTTATTATGTAAACAATACCTCAAATAAGAACTTTTATCTATAATTTTCTGATAACTCTGATATATTACCTTGTGCTTCTGTGTAAAACTCTGTTTTTTTCTTTTTTCCATCTGATTCGAACGGGTTTCCTGTAAACTTTTCCTGATCTTTTGTTCTCTGGGTTTTCTGAATGAAGCAGAAACAAAAAAGAAACGAAAAGTGGTTTAAAACTTTTGCTCAGTGTTATATTTATTCTGAATTATTCTGATGATCGAGGGCCCACACACTGATCTCACTTCATCTTCAAAGTGAGGTCCTTAAATTGCTGCTGGTTCCCAGTTCAGATTCCCTCTGATTGGACCGTCACACCCCGTGTGTGTTCTCCCTACCTCCGGCTCCGACGTTAATTAAAGCACCATGAGGCCTTTGCTCCGAGACCAGGACAGAAGAGCCGCTCTGCCACTGGAGGGGAAGGAGGCAGGAAGGTTGAAAGCAGCAAAATGAGCAAAAAAATCTATCTCTGAACCACGTTTTTATTGTAAAAGTTTCAATTAATTTTTTTTTCTTTTTTGAGACACTTTGCTTCTTCCTGTGTTTCTACACTTGTTCACTCTGGACTTCTTGGATCTGGAAAGTAATTTTTACCTGCAGCTTAATCAGGTTTCAATTGCATTTTTGGAAATCTGTGGAATATACTACTTCTTGTTTTCAGCAAACATCTATCTATTTATCATTAGTAAACCAACAATGAGGTGTTTCTCTGCGTTTTATGGCTAGAATAAACAGTAGAAGAACATGTTTACACTGCAAAAACAAAATCTTGCCAAGTATTTTTATCTAGTTTCTAGTTCAAATGTCTTAGTTCACTTGAATTAAGACAAAACTAACTTATAAGTAACTTTTCAACCATAAATAAAAGCTTGTTTTAAGTCAATGATTCCTTCCACTGGAAAATTATTTGTCTTATAACTAGTATTTGTTCATCAATATTAAGGAATTATTGACTTAAAACAAGCTTGCATTTCTTCCTAAAAAGTTAGTTTTGTCTTCAAGTGTACTGAGAGATTTTCATTAGAAATCAGACCAGAAATACTTTAACATTTTGTGTTTTTCAGTGCAGTTATATCTGCAGCACTAATAATTATAAATCATGAATGGTTGTGTTTGTTTGGGTTCTGGACGACTGAGCGGTTCCTGGACTTTACTGGATGAGAGGAGGAGGAGAAGACGAAGGTGCACTGCAGATATTGATGGACGTAGTCAGTGAAAATGAATGAGACCTGCAGTTTTTTTTATTCTTTTGCATATTGCAGCTGCTGAAACAGATCAGCTAATTTTCCAGAGCAGCAGCTGTAACAGTTTCATCATCTGCTCTCCTAAATTTGATAGGAGAGCAGACACAGTGTGCTGATTGGTTTCGTTCTCCTCTCTCCTCTCACCTCTCCCTGTCACCGTATGAACATGTATATTTGTTCCTGCGTCTCTCTGGACTGTGTCGCAGTGATTTCTGGCAGCCTTTATTGTTTTCTGCTGTGCAGCTGCACATCATGAAGTAGTTCCCTCCCTGTGAGGCGGTGAGACGGATCGCCGAATGTGCGTTGCTTGTTTCCTGGACGACAGTCAGGAAGCGAAAATGGGCTGTTGATTTTTAAAGCTTTGTTGTGACAGAAGCTGTTGAAATGATGCACTAAACGCATGCATTTCCCTTAAATAAAGTCGTCAACAGCAGGTTTGAAATGTTGCATGCGGCCGCTAATGCTTTGCTAATCACCTCGGTTAAGATTTCACAGCATGAAAACGTCACATTTAGAAGCACAAGCAGAACAGTTTCATTTCTCAAAATAAGACGTTCATTTTATCTATGAAACTGTTTTATTCTCTCTTTTTTACATTTTTTATCGCTTTACTACTTCTTATAGTTGGTAATGTTGGATTTCAGCTAGTTTTGTTGTAGGAATCACCTAAACTAAGATTAGAATCACCTGAGATCAGACCCACAACATGACTTTATGTAACATCTACGGAGAATTTGTAAAGCGTTTGGTAAATTTGATTGGAAGCTTCTATTTATCAGGCTTTAGAAACTTAATAATGGACTAGCAAGTGTTATTCTGATTCTCTCATTTATGCCCCTGATATCCAAGGAGTAAATTAAAACTAGAAAGTATGGATCATTTTGCTTTTGTTTGAAAAAATACTTTGATTTCTGTGTGAATAAATACAAAAAAGTAGCACTGAAGACTCAAACACAAATTTCCCTCTATAGCCAACAAAAGATTAACAAAACATGACCAGCAGTGTGTTTGTTTTATTTTCTTCAGCGTAACGATGAAAAATGTTTTCCCTTATTGACTGGTGAGCTGCGTTGTCTGTAACACTGCTTCCTCCTCTCCCCTCCCGCCTCATTCACAGCACATTTTACTAATCCTGGTCATTCTCTCCTCCGTTCTCCCCCATCCCCACCTTGGATGGCCATAGATGAGCCCACCTGTCAGCAAGGTTTGTCCGCTTTCTGTCTATTAGCTCACTCTGTGAGCGAGGCAGCGCTGCTGTCTCTCTGCCTGCTCATCACCATGAACATTACCCCCCTTTAAAGAAAATGCAGAAAATTTTACCACCCCTTTATTTATTTCTTTACATTTTCTTACCAAGCAGACAAATCCATAAAACTAGTGATGCAAACAATGAATTAACTTATGATTAATTGTCACTTAATGGTTTATCAGATTAGAATTTGGTCGATTCACTAACATCCGCTTAGATCTTACTTCAGTGTTGTAGTTTGGCCTCCACCCAGAAGAGGGCGCAGCTGGTAATCTCTAAGTGGAGCCAGTTGATACAGAAACAAAGATGGTGGGCCATACCAGAGTGGGAAAGAAAAAAAGGTCCAAAGAGAGTCCGGTGTGGGATGCAAAATGCACTTTATGCGGTTTTGTTTCGAAATCTAAACACTCAACAAGCTTCTTCAGTTTCACAATGTTTTTTTTATCCAACATATTATAAAAATTTTGTTCCTTTTTGTTAGGGTAATACAGTCTCTTCACTGCAAAAACACAAATTTGAGTTTAGTCTTGCAAAAACAAAAATCTCACCAAGTATTTTTGATCTGGTTTCTAGAACAAGATCTTAATACACATGAAATAACTTAGAAGTAACTTTTCAGGAAGATGTGGGAGTTTATTTTAAGTCAATAATTCCTTGATATTGGTGAAAAAGGGCTAGTTTCACTGTCAGATTATTTCACTTATAAAAACACATTTTTTCCCATGCTCAATGAAATAATCTGCCAATGGAACTTTTTCATCAATATTAAGGACTTATTGACCTAAAACAAGCTCCTATGTCTTGGTAAAAAGTTATTTACAATCTCATTTTATCATATTTTAAATGTACCAAGATATTTGCAGTGGAAACTATACCAAAGTAATTTGGTGAGAATTTTGTTTTTGCAATACAAGACTCAGGTTTTCCAGAAACTGACTGATTATCAAATAATTGCTAATTGATGAATAAGCTAAATCACCTTTCGATCAACTCATTAATCGATAACTTGCATCCCTAAAAGATACAGCTCAGAAATCCTGGAGAATTTCAGTTCTGATCCACTGCTTGGAAAGAAAATGCAAAGGAATGAGGAGTAACTGAAGAGTTTTGCACAAACTACTATTTAAAAAAGAAAAACTCAGATAAAATCCAGATTGTCGTGAAATCCAGATTGCATGGTGTGCAGTCAGCAGATTCCTGCAGAAAACATCCTTAAATTGTTTCAAAGAGACAGAGATTTTAATGTGACACATTCTGCACACTTAACTCCCCTCACCTCCCCATTTACCCCGATCCCTGCTGCTGGCTGCATGCTCCATTGTCCTTCATACACGCACACACACACACTCCCACGCACACACACGTGCACACAGCTGCCTTGGAGGTATCGAGTGGCCACTCACCTGTATCTAAGTGCTCCCCATGGACTGTGGTGGCTAATGATGTGTCCTCAGCATGAGCTTTACTTACCTATTTACATCAGTGCACAATAATAACTGGAACTCACATTCCTCATATGTTTCTGACGTTCGCTTTAGGAGTAACGGAGCAAATTTCTGTCTAAAACACCAAACAGCCTCCTGAGAATCAGCAGCTCTGCGACCCTGGAGTCCGACTTTATCAGGCATCAAATCATCTCCGTTTGCTTTTTTGTTTTGTACCTGGAGGTTGCATTTTTTTGCTTTCTATTAGCCTGCAGTCAAATCTGTGATGCGCCCGACTGCTAATGTCGGTGTGCTGTCTAAGCAGCGGTCCCGCGGGTTGTGGCTGAGCCGATGTGTGTCTGCGCGCGCCGCTAAGTGCACACACCTATCGGTACGTACGTTGATGTGGCTTTGGTCTGCTTACTTTGTGTCACTGAAGACTTAATGAGGCGAATAAGAAGCTTTTAGAGTCAGTGGAGGTGGATAATGTGGTTTAAGGCCCACTCATGTATGAGTGCGTGTGCGTGCATGTGTGTGTGTGTGTGTGTGTGTGTGTGTGTTGGCCACCAGCTACAAACATGGCTTCTCGTTTCTGCCCTGCTGCACTTCAGTTAATAAGACGGTGGCTGCTCTGCTGTTGGTGTGGAAGATCAGACTCAGCAGCAGAAACAAACGCAGCATAACTCAGCCTGTTTGTGGGGGGAGAGTCAGCTGGTTTCCTAGATTTACACCAATCAGGCGTAACATTATGACCACTGACAGAAGGGGAAACTGCTGGTGCTGCTGTTGGATCTCCACATGGACGGGATCTGAAAGCAATCACTGCAAAAACACAAAAATCTACCAAATATTTTGGGTTTATTTTCTAATGTTAATATCTTATTACACTTGAAATAAGAGAAAATTAACTTAAAAGTAACTTTTCAGACAGACATAGGAGCTCTTCAGATCAATAATTTCTTAATATTGATGAAAAATGGAATAAGCGATATTCTTGTTTTAATAAGACAATTTTCATGTAATATATTTATAATGGCATAATAATGCAAGAACACATTCTCAATGATCAACAAACTTTAAAATCTAATGAACATTTAATACTGGAACTGGAAGACATTTTAAATATCGAAAACAAATTAACAAAACAGAAACGTCAAATAAAATTAATTATGAAACCTCTCTAAACAAAATTACCCTTCAAAAAAGGGGCCGGATGGATCAAGTGGTCCAGACTGAAGACTTTTGTCGTCTTGGTTTTGGTAGAAAAAGACAATTAGCCTCGTTTTAATTTATCATGCAATTAATTGATTTACTGTTTACTCTGATAGGCCTGAGTGGAACTAGCACTTTTTTATCAATAATAATGAAGCATTGACTTAAAACATTCTCTGGTAATTTGCTGAAAAGTTACTTAGAAGTTAGTTTTATCTTCTTTCAAGTGTACCAAGATATTTGCACTGGACATTAAACCTAAAGCACTTAAGTTTTGTGTTTTTACAATGATGGAAGGCGGTAATGAACTAGATGTTTTCTATCATGTATGTAGCTTTTATATATACAGCTGTGGAAAAGATTAAAAGATCACTTAAAATGATCAGATTGTCTGCTTTTATTTTTATAGGCACATGTTTGAGTAAAATGAATATTGTTCTTTTATAATATGAACTACTGACATGTCTCTGAAATTCCAAGTAAAAATTTAGTATTTATTTGAAGAAAATGAGAAATGACGAAAAAGATGCAGTGCTTTCAGACTTCAGAAAAGAAAAGTTCATATTCATTTAGAAATAACAATATCAATGTGTAACTCAGGAAGAGTTCAGAAATCAATATTTTTTTTCACTGCAGTGGGCTCTTCATTTCTATATGTGCTACTGGAAGAGATTCTTCTTAAATATTCTTCAAAAATGAGAAATGATCCATGAAAGCAACTAATACCGTCATGAACAGAACATAAACACGTCACATTTGACACTTTAATTTATAGTTCATTGTTGTGTCTGAAGTTTTTCAACACTGTGAAGTGCACAATTCAGAGACTGAGGTCCAGACAAAAGTCAGGGAGCAAAATCATCTTTATTGCGCTTACGGCCGGAGAACAGAAAGTTCATGGATTGAGGAAATAACCGTTCTGGTGAACTCAGAGTTGCATAGTTATTATATTCACCTCTCTCTCAGCTAACAAAGGCGGAGACTTAATCTTCAAGGACCA
>CAEFZX010011781.1:0-12066 GCA_903066825.1 Alfaro cultratus | reverse complement strand
CACCGGAGTTGAGCCTTTTTTCATTTTTTCCATCAGAAAAAGGCTGGAAGAGACGATAAAGCCGATAATTGAAATGAAGTCAATAGTTTTAATTTATTATGCGATTAATTGATTTATCGTTTATCGCGACTAGATCTGCTGCTGTTGCATCAACCTTCCAGACCTCTCAGGTCTTCTGGTTCTGCTCTGCATCCCAAGACCCAAACATGAGGAAGCAGCATTCAGCTTCTAGGCACCACAAATCTGTAACAAACGTCCAGAAAACTGCAGAGCAGCAGAAACACTGAGTTCCTTTAAATAAGACTAAAACCCACCTGTTTAGCTGCTTTTGAACCATAAGAACTGGAACACTGATCAACATTTTGATGATGTTGATGATCAAAATGTAATGTTTGTTCAATTGTTGGCTGTGTGGTGTTTTGTTTATAACTTTGTATTTTTGTGTTTTTATTCTGGAAAGCATTTTGAACCGCCTTGCTGCTGAAAAGTACCATACAAATAAACTTGATTGATTGATTGATTGATTGATTAAACGTCGCCTGGAACCTGCTGGGATGTGGCGGTTTTATTATGTAGGTGAAAGAGGCTCAGAGTCCTGAGAGGATTTTTCCAGAAGCTGTCCTCTGAACGCTCTCTTTGACGTCACAGTTACAGCTGTTTTCTGAACGAAGCCTCTCTGATGTGTTCCCAACAAACCCAAAGAAAGACACCAACTCAGGTAACTTCAGCTTCGTCTTTGTAGTTTGCAGGAAAAAAGTTGCAGCTCTCTGGCATCTCTTCTTCCCCACGCAAACAAATCCCGTCTCTGCACGACGGAGGGCTGGTGAAGAGCAGCGCGGCCTCGGCGGACCCTTCCCCACTTTGTTCTATTATTCACCATCTCTGGCTTCAGAACTCCCCGCGATCTCCACGGGGTTACGCGCTCCGTCCTGACGGAAACACTCCTGCGCCACTGAGAGCCTGTTTACTCTCTGGCCCTGCGCATACAAGCAGTCGCTGTACTTTCAAACGCAAATCAAAAACAGAAACCATTTGTAAATCTCATGTTCGCATGGCGTCTTTTGAATCCTCTCCAAAAAAAAAAAAAAAAAAAAGCCAGCTTGTTTTTAATTATGACATTTGGACAGATGTCAACCAGCTTACTATATTGTTGTCTCTGCACGACCATCTCTCCTCTCACAATGCTCATTTGTCCCCACATAAACAGTTATTTGAAAGATAAAAGCAAACATGTTTATTTTTTATTTGTCTACTTATTTATCCGTTAGTTCCCCAAAGGCTTTTATGAGCTCTTTGGTAATAAGCAGCAGAGAAGGATTTTGCTTGTGCTTTGATGTACTCTTAGATTAAGTGAAGTCTGGAGCGATGTCTACAAAAATACACGACGCTCTTCCTCTCCGCTGGCCCTTCCTCTGCGCTCCCAAACCACCATGAAAAGACACTCTGGATGTTTTGTAGTTGCAGGAGACTCATACGGACTCCGACGAGAACCTCAGATGAAGCTTTCCCCAAAGAAACACAAGCTGGGGAGACTTTTTTTTTTTAGCCTTTCATAAACTTATGTTTCTCCCAGCACCCCTCCTCTTCTTGGAAAATGTCTGTTTTCAGAGTTGCTTTGATATTTCTGGATGTTGCTCGGCTTAAAAGAGACTCAGCAACAAGTCAAAACTCAAAGGAAAGAAGTTTGAGTCGCAAAAGTCATAAAAGACAGAAAACTTTCTCATTTAGGAATATTAAAATTAAATGTTCCGTGATAACCAGAGGCAACAAATGAAAATCAGATGTTTTAAAAGGGATTTATGACCAAACCCTCTTAAAATTTTGCTGGTTTTACAAATCAGGACACAGTTCAGTTCAGTTTGGGTTTTATTTGCTTGTTAAAGAAAGGTGGCATGAATAATTCAGCATGAATTCTGACTAACTGCAGCTTTGAAAGAACCTGAACTGCTGCTGATTCGAGGAGTGATATGATGCTGACCTCTGCTGGCCGCATCAGGATTATTAAACATGAACTGTTACAGAGAAACTGAAGACTGACACAAATTCTCTGGCTGCATTTCTGTAGACATCTAGAAACTAAGACAGTGGTGTCTGAAGTCTGCATGTTTTATCACATCTGATAGTTCAGTAAACTGTCAGCTGTGTATTTGGGACCAAAACTGCAACATTCGTTCCATTTTCAGCTGCTGAGTCTGAATCGCTTCACCAAGAACCACTGAAGGAAACGGCAAAAAGACCTCCGGAGAAGACACTAATGCAACTTCCCTTTCACAAAATGTAAAGAAAAATGGACTGCTGTCAAATTTTAGTGGTTGTAGGATTTTGACTAAAGACCACGAGCCATTTCTCCTGCTAGTGCTAGGCTAGCTCGTTTGTTTTGGTTGTATTTACCCAGAATGCCCTGTGCTATAGTCCACTTGGTGTTCACATTTGCATTAAAACAGCAGAGTTCACTTCAACCGAACCCAGACTGAGGTTTGTAGGTGGGCCAGAGTTTCATTACCTATTCACACCTCCACAAATGAACTGGACTTTCTAGACAAATGAACTATGACTAGAGTCTGATTGAGTTCAAGCTCTAGTCGTCTTAAATCAAACTCTTGGGGTTGTGCTGTGGTGGCGCAGGGGTTTAGCACGCCCCACGTTTGGAGGCCTTAGTCCTCGACGCGGACGTCGCGGGTTCGAGTCCCGGTGACCCTCGCCGCATGTCTTCCCCGTCTTCTTCCCCCCTTCCTGTCAGCCTACTGTCGCGGAAAATGCGAAACACTAGCGCCGCAAAAAACTCTTCGGAGAAAAAAATGTAAAAAAAAAATAAAAAATCAAGTCCGGTTTGTTTGGAGAGGTGTGAATGTCTGATCGAAGTCTGGTCCGGCTCTTGTATTTTTAATTGGTTTACATTCGAATGCATATGTGAACACAAAGCAGACCAGCGACCACTTCAAGAGCAGGAAGTAGACTATGGCGCTGAGCATTCTGGGTAACTACAACCAAAACAAAGGTGAAAGTCTATAGTTAGCAGGAGAAATGGCTCTTGGTCTTTGCCAAAAACAAAATAGAAATCCTCCAAGACCTAAAATCTGACACCACTACATTTTTGTTAACATTTTGTTAAAAGAAATTTCAAAGAATTTTGACTTCTCAAAAAAAAATTTTTGTCCTCAAAAATAATATTTTTTAGGAAAAAATCAAAAAATTCTGACTTATTTTCCCATATTAACATCAAATTGTTTGTTTTTTCCAGTGGCCCTAATCCTCTTCCATACAACAACAATAGATTGTGACATTCTGGTCAAAGACTGACAAATCCCAAACACACACACACACAAACAGACGCACACACACACCACCCCGTCCGGCTCAATTAACACAGCGCAGTTCCAGGGGTGTGAATTATTTATCTCTGAATTATTAATAAATAATAACAAAGGGGCCCAGGAGACGCAGTCTGGTCAATTAGGCGGGCGGCGGGGGGTCGGAACTGGTGATGTTCTGCTGATCTGATCTGTGTCTCATCGGTCCATCGCACCGGATCAGCCTGAGCTCCTGGCCTGGACACACACCGCCTCCATCAACACCACCAGCAGCAGGAAACAGGTTTAACTAGAAAGTGCATTTCCTGTGAGAATGCCAGTGTGAATGCTGAATGCAAAATGGCAAAAGCGTTTCAAACCAACTGCTAAAGACTTGCAGAAAGGTAAGAAATAGTCCATGCAGTGTGAAAAACACATGAAAAAGCCAAAAATAGATAAAAAGCTAAACTAGCTTAAAAAAAAAAAGTAATGGTAGCAACTAGGTTAGCACTAGCATGTTGACCTATAGTAACATAATCTGTGAAGAGGGAAAAAACTCATGTTAGAGTTAAAGGTTTGCTGGGAATGTTTATGTCCTCCTGCATGGACAACCATTAAATTAAATTCTTAATTTAGCGACTTATTAAAGGGTGGAGTACCAGAATTAGTAAAAGTAAAACTACTTCAACATAAATTTACTCAAGAAGTAAAAAGTAACCATCCAAGAAATTACTCAAGTAGTAACTGATCAAATGATCAATCATTTAATATTAAAAATATATAAGCAGATGGACCAAAATATAGTTAAGTGGAAATTTATGTATTTATGGTCCAAAATGACAATAATTCGTATAATTAATAAAAAATAGCTAAATTAGAAAAAAAAAAAATTTCAAACCAGCTCCTTTGGACAAAAAAGTTCTGAAATTTTAATAAAACTTCAGGTGTGTTTCTGGTAAATCTTTGTTTAAAACATGTTTGTTTTTCATTCAGTGGGTAGAAAATCCAGAAATTTTACTCAGGAAAGAGTAACAATACAGGGAGAAGTTTTAATCATTTCCAGAAATTAAATTAATTTAATAAATACATTTTGAACGCACTACCAGTTGTTCACCACTAGATGGGGCTAATCAGCTTTTATTGATTGTTTCTTTCATTCTGAGAAAATACTTTTTCTAAAAACCTCAGGAATGTTTAAATGTGACCAACCTGAAGCACATTATTACTTTATATAAATGATTAAAACGCTCCTGTGATTTTGTGAACATAATGTCTTAGCTTTTTCTATTTATTTGGCTATTTTGTTGTTTGAATATTTTTCTAATCTGGGTAGAATTTCCCTGCTCTATTGATTACGTCGGCTAAAATTTGTCTTGTCTTTTTTGTCCTCTTAGATTTGATTGCTTCTGTTCTGCAGCGAAATAAAAGCCACACAGATTTCAGGAAAATCCAGCAACAATGAAAAACGAGCTGCTGCATCCATGAGCATCAACTGAAATTGCTGCACTTTTTAGCATCAGTTTTAATTGATATACTTGACTTGGAATCTGTCTGTATATGTGGTTTGATTTTACCTGCTTTATAAAGTATTTTGTCAGGACATGTAGGGTGCAAACTAAACTCCAAAACACACACAAAAAAAATCAAATGCAGCAAAAAAAAACTCTGGAAAATGGAAGCAAAAATATTCACTCACCAAAGCCAATGCTAGAGAAAATCCTTCAACCTCAGGAAATATAAGAAAAATGGAAAATATTGCAAAAAGTGTATAAAACTCGGCCCACAAATCTGAAGCCCTCCAGGCCACCAGGGGGAGTCTGGAGTAGCTAATATTACCTCCATAGATATGTTGCTGTTGTAAGACTGCCTGTTTGAAAAAAACATAAACTATGACGCTGCTTTTCTTTCTTCTGGACTTTAATGATGTGCTGATCGATACTGAAATATTGATACCTTCAATATCAAAACTTCATCCTTTAAAATTGATTCTCAAGTTCAAGTACCAATACTTTCAATACTTCAGTCATTTCAGATAATTCATCTTAACTAGAGCACATTAGAAAGTGACAAAATTATTGAGATTTTACCTAAACAAGATTTTTGAAGGCAGAAGTAAAAATGCTGCTGTTGCTTAATAAAAATATGTAAATGAGGGAAAGTTTCAAAGATGGCTGCCTTTGTGCCACTTCCATTTTTCCAAAAGTTTGCAGAGTTTTATTCATCTTATGTTCCCTTTTCTTCTATCTTCTGCGATTGCAGTATTTTTTATTTGCAGCAGAAATTGATTTTTATTGTGTTTGTTTGCAGAGCATTTTGACATTTTCTGCATGTTACCACCTGTACATGTGTTGTGAATTAGCCCAATGGAAACCATAAAAAATAAAAACTGTAACAAGTCAATTAATCTCGACTGATCTGCTTGATTATTATTGTGATGTCATCAACCAAAACACACTGAGAACAGGGTTAGGTTATTTTAGCTCATTTTGGGGTAAAAACTCTGCACCATAGTGAAAAATCCACATTTTATTAACCAGTTATGTTTTTATTATTGGTGTAATTTGTGTGAAAATCTTGGATTCATCTTACAGTCTTTCCTTTAGGTATTTGTGTTTCAGCTTATTGCAGATGCAAGCAGACCTGTTTTATACTAAAGTGCTACTTTCCTAATTAGCTAAAGCACATCTGCCAAGTCATTGCCAAAAAATACTTCCTATAAATCACCTCAATCAGCAGGTCTTTAATCTTTCTCCTTCAGCAAGAAAACTAGAAGATAAATCACCTGGAAAATAGCAAGAAAAAGGAGGAAGAAAATGATTTATTAACAGTAAATTTTCTCTTCCTGCCACCTGACAACTTCAGTGCATCCACTGAATTTTCCCACCATTGATTCTCGGGGAAAAGTTGAACAAATGTAATTTTAAATCAGCCATGTTTGTCAGTCTGAGGAGAAGGAATCGTTTTGCTACAGGCAGAGTATTGATCACATCCAGCTGCTGATGCCTGCAGCTCTGGGGACTGTTGCTAAAAACGAGCAGCAAATACGTAATTAAATCCACAATGTGCAACAGAAAGTAAAACCTGGATAATCAAATTAATGCAGAGTATTTCCGACTCTTTGTGCAGAAGAATGTGCCTATTAAATTGATTCAGGCTTGCTGCACAGTGCAGATCTGATTAACCAGGCTTCATTTCTCATTAAGTGATTAAATATTAATGGATGGATTAGATTAGATTTCTCCAGGTTTACATTTTGTTCAGAGTTGGGAGTTATTCCTGAGGGTTCATTTAAAACAACGGTGTGTTTTTAAACAAACAATACAGCAAGTTCATCCTAAATAATTCAGGATATTATTCAGAAATTAATCTGTTTACCTCATACAATCCAAACAAAATATGAAACTCTGTTTCAATCCAGTTACAGTTGGTGGCTTTACATCATGTTATTATGTTGCTTTGATTCTTTCATGCTTGTCAGAAATCCTTAATCTCCATGGCAACCATTCAGCTGTTCAAAAACGCCTTGATGGACCTAGCCCCGCCTTTGAGAGGGGCTAGGTCCATCAGCTCCTTCAGACTAGCCAGAAGCAATTAGCAAACACCTGGTGGAACTGAGCTCATGATAGGAGCTTCTTCTCAGAGCAACGCTGGTAAAATGTTGTGAAAGGGTTAATAGAGGAGCCGTGTAGTGATGGCTTCCTGGAGGCGGAGTTTCAGAAAGACCAGGAGTTTTTAAAGAGACAGTGACCCAATTTCAAAGTGTTAATAGGAATTCAAATTTCTATATATAATTCATATATATAGTAGTTTTATAACTCAAGGTAACATAATTACTTGACTATGTGCCTGGAAAATACATAATACTACCCCTTTAATATTTTTAGCACACAAAAAATGACTGAACAATCCCAAAATATACATGTGATCACATTAATGTTTTTTATTAATATTAATTTATCAGACGCAATATGGGGATCAATTGGGGGCCTTTACGCGTTTCTGTCCTGGGCCGCGTTATTTTCTCATCCGCCCCTGCTGTAGTGCTGCTTCGACAAACAATGCTGAGTTCTCAGCCCACGGGACGTGACGTGAATGCAGCGGGAGCTCGGATCGCCCCGGGCTGGGCTGGGCCTGGCTGCTCCACCCAGACACACTCCGAACCCCGCAGGAAGGAAGCGGAGTTCGGCTGCGGAGCCGCGGATGTTGACGGGAGGAAATGCTGCGGAGCTCCGACCTCAGCCGGGATCCACACCAGCAGCTGGCGGCTTGAAGTCAACCGGTGGCGGGTTTGTTGTTGACCGTCCGGCGGAATGTTCCGGAGCTGAGGCGGCTGATGAAGATGGGTTCGGTTCGGATGGCCGCTGAAGTTGGGACGGGACTTTGGAGAAGTCTTCGGCGTTTTCGGGGCGGTTTGGCAGCTTTGGGTCCGGATTCAGTTCTTCACCAGGTAAAAACAAAACAAACATTGATGTTCCAGCTTCAATGTGTTCTGAAGTAACGTGAAGCGGGTCTGTTGTTCGGATGTTTCCTGGTTTCCTGCTCTGAACTCGGATGTTAAGAGATAAACTATTCATACTCCTTTAATGTTTTTTATATTTTAGATTTTTTTTAAAAACACATCAACAAACATCGATGCGTTTTAATTACCTTGGATATATTCAACACAAACTGGATAAGTCAGAAGTAGTAGGAAAACACAGGGTTTAAAAACAGACAAAAACGATCTGAAAAGTGTGGTGTGCACGTTTTCCAACCCCAAGAGCATTTTTAGAAAATAGTAGCTGCTTTTAAATTACAAACATGTGCTAAACTTTGTTAATGTTTCACAAATGTCAAAGAAACACAATTTTGGGTTTGTGGTGATTCATAAGTTTGTTCATCGGATAAGAACTAGTTCATGGGATGACTTCCTGTCTTCTTCTTCTTCATGGTTTCTGTCAGTAGTAACATCTGGTTGTCGATCATGTGACTCCTGTGATGCAAAAAAAAGAAGAAGAAAAAGCTGCAGTTTGGCAGAACTTTCACTATCTGTTTTCTTGTAAGATTTTTTTATATTTTGCTCAAAGTAATTTTGTTACATTAAACAGTTAAAGAAAAGCATCCACACAGCATGATGCTGCCTCCACCATGTTCCACTATCAGAATGGTGTGTTCAGGGTGACGTGGAGAATCGATTTACCTAAACTCAACTGACTATATATAAGCTAAAAAGTTAACATTTGGTGAACTTATACTTACACAAAGAAGGTCTTTATTAGATATTGACTCCTGAAGACAAAAAGTTTATCCCATTTTCACGTTACTTGTTTTTAATTTGACAATATTATATATATTTTTTGTTCCACTTCACATTAACGCTCTACTTTGTGTTGGTTTATTTAATCAAATCTCAATAAGAGACGTTGAAGTTTGTGGTTGTAACATGACAAAGTGTGGAAAATACAAACTTAGCCCTGTCGCGTTAAACAGTTAATCAATTAATCACACAATAAATTAAAACAAGCTCAATAATTTCCATCTGCATGATTTATGGTTTCTCTCTTTCTACCACAAACTGGATGATAAACTCTTCAGTTTGGCGCTTCGGTCTCAGCTGGCTTCATTTTTTGAAGGACAATTTTGTTTACAGAGACTTTATAATTCATTTTATTTGTTTTCTGTTGTTTTGTTTATTTATTTTGGATATTTAAAATGTCTTCCAGTTCCAGTGTTAAATGTTCATCAGAGTTTAAAGTTTATCGATCTTTGAGAATCTGTTTTTGCATTATTATGCCATGAAAATGGTCTCAAATTAACATTATATTTTATCGCAGTAACTTCTGGGGCAATTTATCATCCAGTTAAATTTGTTATAACAACATTTCTCTCTGTACTTCAGGTTTAGGTGTCACTGAATCTAAAAATCTTTATCTTTATCATATTTTCTGTCTGTGTCGCGTCATTAAGTAAACAGTATCATTCATCACGTCCATCTCCAGCTCTCGATGAAGCGTAGCGAATGACTTTCTGCACCAAACCCTCAGAGCTGGAGAGTAATGCTGCTGCATATATTACCATCTCGGCACCAAACTGTATGTAGATTTATTTCACCGCTGTTTAGTTTTAATATGTTTTTCTGGGAACTGCAGCAGTCAGCTGAGCTGCAGGATCCTGAAAGCTGCACCCTTGAGATAAATGCAATACAGTTTGTCTGTTGAGGGAATATTTATATCAGGTCTGCAAGACTGACAGTCAGGCTGTCATTATGACTCACCGCCTTGTGCAACAATGACTAAGATGAACTCTGCGCTCAGATTGGTTCTTACACAAAACTGGAAGTCCTCTCAACCTGGGAGGCTGGATATGAATTCATCTGCTGAAGCCTGGAGATTCATAAATAGACTGAATTATTATTCTAATGAGAAGGGAAGCTACATTAAACAGCAGGTTGCTGGGAAAACCGTTTACTAGGCCAGGAGACATGCTGAGTGATCAGATTTCAAAGTCCACAGAACACGAAACCAAGTTTTATGACACGATTAAAGGCGAGCTGCACGGATCTGATATGAGACAACCTGGGAGCCGATCACAGAGCGATAGAGGAAAGGTCAGAGGTCACTGGAGGGGTGGAGACTTTCTGAATCCCTGCTTCAAGCTAGAAGAGACTATTGTTTCAAAGCATAGACGCAACGATCTCTACTGAAGTTTGGTCAATTCAGATTATTTTTTCTGAAGATGATGAAGCAAAAGGAAGAGACAAAATGTGAAGGCATAACATAATTCTGCCAATAAATTCACCAAAGTTCACCTTCTGTAACTTTTGTAAGATCTTATTAAACTACAAAGAAGTATGAAAAACTAGATTTTTCAGTATTTGACATGCCAAATTTTAATATGGTCCCAGTTCTGATCTCTGACTGCTAGATTGGTGCATTTCTAGTTTAAAGGTGTGAAAACCTGTGTAACCAGGTTCTGCTCCCTTTGTAATTTGCATAGTTTTCCACAAACAGACTAGTTTGTTTTGTTGTTGAATTATAAATGTCACATTAAATATTTATCAGTTAAACATTTTTACACCTTTGTCCTTTCATATTTCTGAACTCCTGATTGCATATGGATTTATAAAAAATCAACTGGCACACATGTACAGTATAAAAAATCTTCACATATTTTAGCACAATGAAGTGCTAAAATATGTAAAGTGCTTCACATATGCACTTCACATATGTGCACAATTTCAACAATTTTTTGCATAATATTAAGAAAACATAAAAAGCATTTCAGTGTTTCCCTTACAAATATGTGCAAAACGTTGTTGATATTCCGCTAATGTTGCTAATCTTGCTAATGTTTCACAGTTGCACCTTTTCCATTAAGTAAAAAATGCAAATAAATTCACACATGAATAAGTTTGTTTATGCCAAAAGTCGTTTACAAAATGCTGTGACGTCATCCTCCTACCACTTCCTGTCCTCTTCTTCCTTGTGGTTTTCACCAGTAGTAACGTCCTGTTCTTGATCATGTGACTCGCATGATGTAAAAAAAATCCATTGTAGATTTATGAAATATATTAATTTTGATGTGAATTCTCATGTTTGCATTAAGCAAATTTATTTTTGTAATTTCAATTTGCTCAATTTTATGCTGAATCGAAGCGCAGATTTCTGCATCCATGGTGCAAAATGCAGCGTTGTCGTGCATCCTTCCCCCAGCAGCAGTAAGATAACCTTCACTTCTCCCAACAAACTCAATAATCTGATATTTTTAGTCTTTTCACTTCCAGTCTGTTTTTAATGCACATGTTCACACGCAGATCTTGTATTTTCTTTTTTCTTTTAAATGACCTTACTTGCACATTTCTTTTAACCTGAGTATAATTTGAAATAACAGCTGTAAATTTACCCGTACTATATCATCTCTTGTTCTTATTTTTCAGTTTTAATATTTTTTGCTGGAAAGTCTGAATTTCCCCTGTTTAAGGAAATTTCTGTTCTGTTTAAGAGCAGAAAATGGAAGAGATGAAACGGAGGGAGAAATTTGTTTGGAGGCTTTTACTGGCTGCTGATAAGAAATGTCACAGTTGGCGATTTTAAAAAATACATTTCTTTGCCAGTTGACCTTCAGCCATAGGAGACGGTCTGTGTCAGCGGATTTCTGTTCGTTCACCAGAGAAATGTTCAGCTCTGAATCGCTGAGGCTGCTGGAGAGAAGAAAGACGTTATTTGGTAATTTATTGAAATGATGAAGTTAACTTTTGTCTTCCATCTCTGCAGCCAGACTTTGTTCTCCAGGCTTTCTGAGGAAGTCCTGATGAATATTAAGTTTTAAAATTTGACTCTAGCTGTTGAGGTTTGTGGCACACCCAGTTTCCTGTGTGGCTGTTTGATAATAACTGCCAGTTAAAGCCTGTTTGGATGAAGTCAGAACCAGGATTATGATGTGATGTTTCACTGACACAGACTGCTTTCATAATTTCACAAATATAATTTTCAGCCATTATTTATATCTGGATTTACGGCGTCTGGTTTCTTTAGGTGCAGAATTATGATGCGTGCCTGACATAAAAGTCAGATAAAATGCGACATAATCATTCAAACTGCAGACGCTTTGAAAATGATCAGATATGATTTAGTTCTTCATGTAGAAGAAGCACAAACCCCAACATGTGTGGGGTGAAAAGATCCACATTATTCCATCAGGACCCACAGAGGACCTGAAATCGATGAGTCGGTCAGACAGTCTGCACCAACAGCTGGTCCGATTCCTGCGGCAGGAGAACCAGAATCCAGAGCTGAAT
>CAEFZX010011779.1:0-16030 GCA_903066825.1 Alfaro cultratus | reverse complement strand
GGTCAGAGGTCAGAGGAGGATGGTGACCACACCATGAGTTTCTCCCCTTTTATGCCCATAGCAGCCAATGACACAGTGGTATTCCTTGCAGCATGAGATGGTGCATTGTCATGCATGAAGATGATTTTGCTACGGAAGGTACGGCTCTTCTTTTTGAACCATGAAAGAAAGTGATCAGTCAGAAAGTCCTTATACTTTGCTGGGTGTTTTTTAAGCACTTGGACTGTTTTAGAAGCAGTAAACATTTGCAGGTTTTGCAAAAATTAGCAAAATGCGAATAAATTTTTTTAACACCAACCTTTGTGTCTCCACACAAGCTATTAACTCAAGTGGAAAAATTTCCAGAGATATCTCTCTGAACTCTGACCTTTAGGAGTTTGGAAAATTCCACATGGTTGTCGTACACAAGGACGTTTGCAATGTGGCTCTCTTTGCGTTTGGAGAAAGAAGATGGCCCTTCTGTGCTGTTTGGCTCAACAATGACTTTCAGCAGAGCGTGAGGACATCTGGTTCCATCCCAGACCTAGGAGACAGGAAACCAGTAAGGCTTATTGGTTTCATCTGTCCCAAATCAAATGAAGCTCTCAGACATCCGCTAAATGGATCCATGTCTGCCTTTCTAACATGTTGAAGAGTGGGAGTTATGTCATAAATAACCAAACTTCCCGTTACCCTGAGCAGTGTGCAGGTGGAGTCAATGGAGGCTTTGGCCAGCAGCTGGCAGATGAGGTCAAAGTAGGTGTTGGGCTGGACAGCAGACAGAGGGACAGCAGCAGAGGCTGAGGAAAGCAGAGCCTGGGGGGCAGCCCAGGCCCTCAGCTCCTCTACGATGCGCTGGTCGTCTTTGTCCAACTGGAAGCTTTTACTAGATGTCCGAGGCTCCATACTTCCACCCACTGCACCGTTAAACGTCACCACAGAGAATCCGAACGTGTTGACTAACGTGAGGGACTTCTTGTATAAATGCACCTGTGCAGAAAAGAACAGAAAGTATTCAGACTCCTTTAAATGTTTCACTTAGTTTCATTGCAGCCATTTAGTAATATCAAAAAGGTTCATATTATGTCTCATGAATGTATACTCAGCATCCCATCTTGACAGAAAAAAAAATTAATTTAGAAATTTTTGCTAATTTATCCAAAAAGAATAAACTGTAATATCACATTGTCATAAGTATTCAGATCTTTTGCTGGGACACTCATATTTAACTCACATGTTGTCCATTTCTTCTGATCCTTCTTGAGATGGTAATACACCTTCATTGGAGTCCAGCTGTGATTAATTAAGCTGATTGGAAAGGCACACACCTGTCTATAAGACCTCCTAGCAGAGGAGGTCAGAGCAAATGAGAGTCATGAATTGAAGGAACTACCCCAGGAGCTCAGAGACAGAGTTGTGGTAAGGCACAGATCTGGCCAAAGTCAAAAGAATTTCTGCAGCACTTGAGGTTCCTAAGAGCACAATGGCCTCCATAATCCTTAAATGGAAGGAAGTTTGGGACGACAAGAACTCTTCCTAGACCTGGCTGTTCAGCCAAACTGAACAATCGTGGGAGAAAAGCCCAAAGATCACTGTGGCTGAGTTCTAGAGATGCAGTAGAAAGACGGGAGACAGTCCCACAAAGTCAACTATCACTTCAGCCCTCCACCAGTTGAGGCTTTATGGAAGAATGGCCCAATGGAAGCCTCTTCTCAGTGCCAGACATATGACGGCCAACACAGAGTTTGCCAAAAAACACATGAAAGACTCCCAGACTGAGAGACGAAGATTGAATTTGAATGAAACGAAGATTGAATTTGAATAGTAGCAGATTTGAAGGCCACAGACCAAAACAAACTTTATTCTGGTGTTTTTATTGTGTTACCGCTATATCCTCTTCCATAACCCTTAAAAGCAGTTTGATACAAAGTGGGCTATATCGCGGCAAGCTTCTCCCACATGACTAAAACGAAACATGGAAAAATTAGCTAAAATTGGAAATGTCAACCCATTTCAAATCAAAAGTTGGAACAGAGACCCTGACCATTTGTAAAAGTGTGAATGTATTATTTTTAAAGTACTAACTGATATGTGTTTAACTGATTTATGAAGCTCCAAGTTTGAATTTGTTAAATGGCAATTCCACCTCATTTTTACTTCCTTTGAGCTAGTCTAACAACAACATAGAAAGACTTAGAATTTGTCATTATACACATGTACAATGAAAGAACAACTAGTTAGAACAGCACAAATGTATAAAATATGTACGGTACAATATAAACCTAAATATGCTACCCCTGCAGATAGACACCAGTACTCCTCGCAATAAGCGTGTTAGAAAATGGATGGGTGGAAACCTAAATTTCCATCCATACATGGATGGAAATCCATGTATGGATCACATATGTATGGATCACATATGGTGATACTTGAAATATTAAATTAAATAAATTTATATACACACATGCACAAATAGTTAGTGGATGTGAGTTCAAGGTGTTTATTACCTTTGGTGCACCTGTAGTGCCTCCTTGAGGACACTAGGTTAAATAAACCTTGATTATTTTACTTAAATAAATAGATCACAGATGCTCAAGGAAGTGGACAATTAGATGAAATATGCCTTTAACCAACTCCCAAATTAGAAGCTACAATCAAAACCCAAATTCAGCTTTGTAACTGATAACCTCTTTGAAATTACAATGTCATGGTTGTTCTACTATAATAACTTCACTGTACTATAATCACTTGTATCTCTGTACAACAAAAACATATAGTCCCATGACTTGTCAGCTATTTTTCTGTACTGTGAAAACTACAAAGATGCTGCAGCAGTGGCTGATGAGCAGGCAGAAGCTATTGAAAAGCACACAGGACTGCAGCACAAGTGTTCTGCCTGGAGTGAATGTCGAGCTTGATGAATTACAGCTTCCACTATGCATGCTGTATTTGCCACCAGTTTGGAAAGCATATTACGCTTTCCCCCCTTTTGCAAAAGACAAGCCTTTGTGTCCTTGTGATCTTTTCGGAGTTTATAAACCCAACATCGGCCTTATTCAGAAATCTATGTTCTCCACATTTTCATTAGATCATTTCCCAACAGCTCTTGTAAAACTATGTCTTTATTCACTTCTCCCAATTGTTTTTGCCACCATTTTGCTCTTCTTTCTTCTGGTACTACTACCTTCAAAACTGCAGTTGTTACTCCTATCCTTAAAAAAACTGAATTGGATCCAAACAATTTCAATAATCTGCACCCTATTTCTAACCTTCCATTCATCTCCAAAATTCTGGGAAAAAAAAGTTGCCTCTCAACTTCATTTCCATTTAATCAAGAATAGTCTATGAACAATTCCAGTCCGGTTTTCACCCTGATTACAGCACAAAATTTGCTCCCCTCAGAATCAATAAAGGCGCTTTTCCACTAGCCTACCTATAACAGCTATAATTGTTGTCTGCCTCGGTGCGGTTCAGTTAATGAGTATTTCCATTTATATGGTCTGTTCTTTATTGTTGTGGGGTGATCGTGAGCAATTGTGTTCAATTTTCCGCTGATGTCTGCAGCCAGTGGCAGTTTCTGATATGGGTGACATGGGCACCACCCAGGGCAGCATTTTGTGTGGGCGCGGCATGAGCGGTTGTTTTGGAGTTTTCAGTGACATAAATCACAAGCCAATCAGCAAAAGAAGTCAGGTGTCAATCAAATCCCTTCAGTGCCGTACCTCAATCGGTCCTGTTAGTTCAACACCTGAAGCAGGTACTGAAATTTGAGAACATCCGGGCTGAGCCGCGCTGGATTTGCTAATGGAAAGCGAATCTGGCTAAGGCGGACAACGACCGTACCATTTAGAGGCGGTGTAGCGCATCAACACTCTCCTTGTGGGAGGAAGAATGGCAGAGGATCCCCAAATCCAGGTGATGAAAACTTGTTGCATCATTCCCAAGAAGACTTGTGGCTGCACTTGCTCGCAAGGGTGCATCTACTCAATAGTGAGCAACGGGTCTGAATACTTTACCATGTGATATTTCCAGTTTTCTTTTTTAAATAGTGAAAATCTCTACATTTTTGTTTTTTCTGTACATTCATGAGAAATAATATCAACTTCTTTGATTTTAGAAAAGGCCTGCAATGAAAAGAAGAGTGAAAATACTTTCTGTCTTCATATCTCGGAGTCTGTCTCATGTGTTTACTGTCACGGTAAGACAGTATGCGCCTGAGACTGTTTGTGAGCATTCATTTGATGGAAAACAGTGATCTGCAGACCTTGACTCTATGCATACGGACAATGTCTCCGGTCTGAAAGATTCTGGGGTGGTCCTCCAGCTTCTCACGGAAGATGGTGCAGCCAATCTTATGCTCAGACTGATCGGTGATCTTCAGGCTGGAGCAGTAATCTGTGGAGATAGAAGTCTGATAAGCTGCAGCTCAGCTCTGTCACACTGCTATGGAAACCAGTGTGAGAGAAACTAAAAGCTATAGATGGCTGCTTTCTGTCCCACTGAAATGGTCCACACCAACAAACACAGTAATACCAAGCAGCGACAACCTGAAGAAATAATAACTTTTAAATAATGATTTTATGTAAGACAAAAAAGCTCTCCAGATCAAGCTAGCCCTACATAAAAATATAACACTCCTTATTAAAAATAATAAATTAACTGTGATTAATAAGATAGTTTTTTTTTTATTTTACAAGGCACATAATGTCCTGATTTTTGCCAGGCTTGGCAGACGCCCAACTGACATCAGGCTCCCATCTCAAGAAATTCAAGAGCAGATCAGAAGAAAAGTCACTGACCGCCATCGGCCTTACAGACTGGCTACAGGAAAAACCAGGATCCAAACATGGAAGTGAAGAGAGTGTCGGGCTTGGAACCCTAATTATTATTATTATCATGAAAATTAAAACAGAAACAGACTTGGAATATATGACCTTGTATGACAATGTTATAAGAATATGAGTTTCACTTTCTGAAATGACCAGAAGAAATATATTAAACTTTTTTATAGAAACCTAATTTCTTGAGATGTCCCTGTATGTATAATTTTGACCCTGCATGGATTAAAAACAATCCACAGTAATTTCAAGAACCCAATTCTTGTTTGTAAAATTTATTTAGTTTCTATCTTATGCCATCATCTAACCTCCAGAGAGTGAAGGTTCTTATGTATCAATAAAAGCTAAGATATAATCACAAACCATTCAACTTGTTGCCAAGTCTGGGGAACCGCTCAACTTTTATCCAAGGAAAGATGCTAACAGGAGCAGCAGAAAGAATAACCAGCGGCTAAAGATGGAATAGGCTCCTCCATTTATTTAAAAGATTTGTTTTCTAAACTGGATTATTACATAGAAAAAAGCAAATACACATGACTAAGATGATAAGGATGACCAGGATGTACTGATCATCTGCACATCAACATGTAGCAGCAGGCTCTGAGAGAAACTTTTCTCTCCTAATGATGAATATATTAGTTCTGTTGAAGTAGTTCATTTAGTTACAGATCATCAGATGTTAACTTTTGGTGTAGAAGTCATTCTGAGCTGCACTGAGACACTGACCTGTGCCACGGCTCTTAAACGGTTGCTTGAAGAACACCACCACTCCATAGACATTCACCACCGCATTGTTCTTCAGCTCATCCAGCCGCACGTATGTGTACCTAGGAACTCTACGGGTCCTGAGATCCTGAGAGGAAACGCAAAGCAGCACACAGCTAGCAGCCCCATAACCTGGGAATCTGTCCTCATTCTCATTCATTCATTTACAGACATATACATACACACATATACATACTGTATATGTACACATACATATTTCAGTGACATGCGTAGAGGTTCATAGCTGGTAAGGCACTGACTTAATCAAATTCACAAATATAAACACCTTGCATGTTATTGTTTACGTATGGAAATTTCGCACATGTGAACAAAGCTGGAGGGCAAAAGGACTATACTTTTACATGTCATCCATAGCCGCGCTGCCATCCTAGCACAATTCCGTTAACTCAAAGAAACTTGGAAATGTAGGTATTATTAATTTCGTATGCTCCACAGCAAAGTGAGAAAAAAAACGCACGTCACTGATAATACATACACACAGAGAGAGAGACAGAGAAAGAGTGAGAGACAGAGAAAGAGAGAGAGGGAGAGAAGACACTGTTTAGCTGTTACAGCCACTGACTCACCTCACAAGGAGTCACGGTGCTCCCCCTGCTGGCCAGTGGGGATGTGGGCTCAGGAGGTTTCTGCTTGCAAAGCTGAAGATAATGTCAGGAGAAGAGTTTGTGCCAATAAAATACCGGAAACAAACACACACACCAGAGCTCATGAGCCTGGAATGTGTGCAGTGTTAGATCCAGAGTGTAAGACATTTGGACAGGTGAGGACAGTCAACGTCCTTACATAGATGCATGCATCCTCTCCTGACAGCAGCAAGTTACAGGGGTGGAGCTTGTCCTTATTCGCTGTTGGAGATTTCCCCACAGTGAAGCCAGAGACCCAGAGTATGTCCTGAAACAGAACAAAAAACAACAACAGGAAACTACAACCAGGTTCTCAGAGGGGACAGACTCAAGACATGGATCTCTGAAGCCTTGGACGTAAGAAGCCTTGGAGGTACAAAGGCACAGATGATCAGACTTATGAAGTCTCATATCAAACTTCACTTTTCACTTGGAAAAGTGAAGCCTTAGGCCTGTGAAGCCTTTGACCTATGAAGCCCTGAACGTATGAAGGCATGGAAGATGAAACGTTTGACAACTGAATGTCATCTCATGTTCGACCTGTAAGCTGACCTCAATCTTAAGGGAGAAGCTCAACCTGGAAGACCTTTGATCAGAGACATTGGTGGTTCAGCAGCGGTTTGGACGACAATAATGTGCCTCGCTGAGACTGACACAGCTTCATGTTCCACTGCTGAAGAAGACACAAACGCTGCAGTGTTGGCAGCAGAGAGGACAGGATGAGACTCACTGTGTCCTAGGAGCAGAGGACAGATTCTCATCCTCTTTGAAGCATACAGCATATTGAACACTGTCGCTTTTGTCACATTACAACCAAAGAGCACCAGGATTTTAATGGTATTTTATATGCATTTTACTCATGTGTCAGACCAAAATAACAAAATGCATAACTATGAAGGGTTAGAAAAAAACAGAGCAACAATTTTTCTAAAGGAAGATCTGACTTGGCATCAGTATTCCCTCTAAGGAGGGAATATTGATATTGGCATCAATATCAATATTGATGCCAATATTGATATTGGCATCAATATTCCCTCTAAGGAATATTGATGCCAAGGGTATCACTGCTCGCATATTCTCAGCGCACAAGAAAATCTATGTAGAGCATAAAATAAAGTTCAACGTAAACTGGACATTGAGCTCAGACATCAGTTTTAACATTTTTCTGTACTACTTTGCGATCTAACTCAGTGAGTGACAGGTGTCCTGCCAACGATATGATACGGTTAACTTTTGCTACGCAGCCAATCATCACATGCTATTGTGCGTACGTGCCTTGGTTATATGCACTGTGGCACCGTGCAGACTAGCTAGGTAAGGTAAGAGACGCGAAAGCTAACAACTTATCATGTCTAAGCGAGTCAACACATTCTCAGATATGGTGATGCAGCACTTAGATGTGAGGAGCACGAGATCTCACAGCTCGTGGATATTTGTGCTACATTTCAAACATCCAGTACTGATTGTGAAAGGGGATTTAGTTTAATGAATCTTATCAAAACAACATCCAAAAATCGTTGAAATCATCGAAAGTGGCACATTTGGACCAGCTGATGTGCATAAAGTCAAAGCAAGAAGCAGACGGAGCCATCAACCTGGGCAGAGTGTACAACCACTGGAGAAGTGAGAAGGGCAGATATGAAAAAACTGTGTAATTAAATAGTTTTACAAGAATTCATACTGTATCACAAGCTACAAAACACATTTCATTGTGCAAAATGTGAATGTTTTAATGTGAACAAAGAGTTATGTCTGAAAGGTGTGATGTCTCATTTCTCACTCTGGCTAAAGCAGGACTCTTATAACATACTACGCATCTCATGAACAGCAAAGCTTTTGTTTTTTTCATTTTAAGTGGGGCAAATCATTTATATTAAAAGCAAACAAATTAACATTGCTGACGTAATCTGATTCTTTTAATAAGCCATGCAACTTGCTACGATCTCAGATTTATAACAGGTGTAATACTGGCGCGTGGCCACGATGGAGTGCACATAAAGGCCTGAGAGACACAAGTAATCTTGCATTTTGATTTATTGATGATTATAAAACAAATTATTTAGTATTTTTATTTACTGATTTGATTTACTGATTATGAAGCAAGACATTATGTATTTTGATTCATTGATGATTATAAAAAAAAGCTGATGCAATAAAAAGCAGATCAAGAAATGAAACCGAGGGAAAGTAAAGACTCTGCACTGCTAAAAGGGGACAAGACCCATCGACCCTCAACCCTGGTTCCTGATTTGATTGCCGCCCTGAGCTCAACCCAAAGATCTCAAGGTTGCTGCAACAGACTTGGGGGAATAGACAAAGGTCACTGGGTGACGAAGATCTGGGTGTTCGGAAGACAACAACCAGTTTTGCTTTGCCTCTATTCGAAAGAGGATTTTGCCGAACAAAGACAAGACTCTGACCAAGGACATTAAAACCTTCTGTTGCTGAGATCATCCACCATCTGGGTACGAGTTGAACTGCCTCCCAAAGCCTCTCTCAGTAAATTAGTGACACAGTTTAGGGAAAGAAGTTAGGAAAGAATTAAGGTAATTTGACTTAATTTGATTTGTATTAATTTGTAATCATTGATAATTAATCTGTCATTTATCCCTGCAAAACGCTTGCTTAATAAAGATACATAAAAATTCTAATGAGATTTGTGGACAGTGAAATTAATTGAGTCATCTATTGATTTTGGTTCCTCTAATTAATGTAAAATCCATGAACATGATTCTGGTAATGTGGTGGCCTCGGAAGTTCCTTTAGTGTTGGTAAAATAATGACCTTGGGGCTTATGTTGAGCCACTAAAATTTGTCTAGTATGTAACAAGTGCTCGTTGTTGATCGAGGGAGAGCTACCATTAACAGAGTGGTTATTGAAGTTATGCAGTTGTGAGGGCTCCTCAGCTGATTGCTTCTTAACTGAAAAGGGTCATAACCTCTGGAATGAAGGTAGTTAAAAGCTAGATGAGTCTCTCTCGACACCAGCTTAAATAGATTATCTCTCTCAGACTTATCTCAGGGTAAGACTCGAGGGTTTAGAGCTTTTCCGGGCCCATTAGACAGAGACCTGGTCAGTAGGCAGTCCATAGGAGTTGTAAGGTTTAGGGCAGGGCTGACTATTGCACAATAACAAGTTGTAACACACTAAACAAAAGCTAAAAACAGAAGTTTCACTACTAAGTGAGAAGAGGTCTAGCAATTTAAGCGAATATAACAATATTTACTTTGGACTCAGGTCTGTAAATACAGTCATTTAGTTGGGTTAGACCAGGCCTGGATATGTGCTTGGGCCAGGTTGGATTTTTTTAGAGTCTGATCTAAACTTTACCAGGAGCCACCCAAGACAAACGTTTGGGTTAGAAAGCATCGCAGGTACTTTGCCCAATGCCAGAAAGACATTTTGATCATGTTAATGTGGACATTGAGGGGTCCCAGACCCCACCCAAGGGATTCAGTCACTGTTTAGCCATGGTTGATATTACTGCACATTGGCCTGAGGCAGCCTGCTGCCATCCATGTAATCTGCTGAGGTTGCATGGACATTTGTCTGCACATGGGTACCCAGATCCGGCACTTTGTGTGACCTCTCCACAAACGGCATGTCAAAGTTCCCTTGGGAACTCTGAAACACAGTACCAGATCTCCTGGCCAACAGACTGCATGAAGGACCTTTTCACTTCTCCATTAAAATATATTTTTGAACCAAGCCCACAACATGTCTTAAAACATAAAATGAAGTTCTTTTTGGTTGAGTATGTCCTTTAGTACAGCTTTAAGGATCCAGTTCTCCAGTTCCTGGCTAACACTCTGAACTGGACCTGTTGATATCAGAGATGACAGTGTCACAGTGTCCTGCTTTAATAGACCCGTGTGGCATGAGGCTAGACTATTACACAAACATACCCCTGGGTTGACTCTGTGGCTGAAGCTCTTTGCTAATGCTCCAAAAATTATCATGTTTATGGACATTCTCTGGCAGTCGACACTCTGCATGGCATCTTTTTCTGAAAAAAATAGAATAATAATAATAAAAAAGATCAAATCAATAAATACATTTCAAGGTAAGTCAGGTTTATTTGTATAGCACATTAGAACACTATTAAAATATGTAGTATGTCACAGGGACACAGACCTAGGCCTGCCTGGCCTGCGACTGTACTGCTGTAGCTGTGCAGAGTGTGATATGATGGTAACAAGGTGGTGCAACCCATACTGACTAACTGCATCTAGTGTCTGAAATACCTCAAATAAAATAATTATTTACATCAGGCTTTCTCCAGGCTGAAAGAAAACATTGTATAACCATGCTAAATTTGATGTTTTCTTCTGCTTATTTGAGGAAAAGAAAAGTTGTTCCCCAGCCAGCTGAGAAACCCCCCAGCATGTATTTAAGCATTGTTTCATTCCACAAGAGCTCAAGTTCACAGACAAATCTATGATAACAACAGAAGCTCACCACCTTGTTGGAAAATGAAACAAAGCTATAAACTTCTAACTAGATGAGGCAAGTTCTATATGCGTAGTGATTATTTTTCTCTGGGTCTCTCTAACATCTCGGTTTCAGAGCTCTTAATTGGTGCTGATTGGAAATGGAGGCAGCTGGCCAGTGACTCCAGGACAACTTGAGATCCAACTTAGTGAGAAACCACCGTTTCACACTCGCTCTGCCCATTCTCTCTCTTTTTGTCTCACTTGTCCCATCCATTCTCTCTCCTTTGTCACTCTCTCCTTTCTCCCACTTCTTGCCCTCTCTTCTCCAGCCAACCATGATTTTGTTAAATAAATCTAATTTTAAGTTACCCTATGCATCGCTTTCCTTTGTTATGGTTCAAGAGTCAGACCACAACATGGTGCAGAAGAAGATTTATGTTTCTGCCAAAGCAACTACTGTCTATTTTTTTTTTTATTATGCTTCAAAATCACAAATAGTCCTAAAATGTTATTAATGCATACAATACTTGTAATAAAGAACAACAAAGGTATTTGACACTTACATTTTGAAATGTTGTAATTTATAAAAATACATAATCTTTTTTTTCTGAAAGAAAATACTATGGTTGTAATTTGCAACATTTGAACAAATGTTTTTTGTCAATTTCTCTTAAATTTTTTTCAATCTTTTTGAAGTGAATGGATCCTGAAAATTTGGTTCCCACTGTTAGCTGACAGTCAGCCTTTGTTAATACCCCCAAGTTGCTCAGCAGGTTTGGGGAGAAACTTTCAGAGTTGATTTCTCTGAAATTTCGTTTTCTGAGTGTCAACACTGAAATGGCCAGATCTCCATAATTTCTTTTTTGATTTACAAGTGTTTGACATCTTTGGAAAGCACTTTCAGAATCTGTAATTAACTGAAAACGCCCTCAGGGGGACTTGTTCATAGTTTTATGTTGGCCAGTCACAAATCTTAGAATTCCAAAGATTCTAATATTTCTCCAAAAATTATGTCACTAGTAACTACGTTTAGTCTGGGGATTCTTTGTGAATACATGCCCTGCTTTCTCTGCAAACTGTCTGATGTCATTGATGACAATCTGGATCTAGTCTATTTACTTCACAGCTTAATCTTCCAGTAGTATGAACACTTTTGGTTGATGCATTTAACGCTATACCCAAAGCTATAGAAATGAGCTGTTATAATAGTGTGTATGTATCTAAGTTCATATGAGGAGGTTGCTTCTGGTTATTTACATCTGTGTGGGTTGTTAGGTGTGTGAACGACTGCAGTAGTTGGACGGTTGTGAGAGCTGTATGACACCTTCGTTGGTACAGACTGACATGTTCAAGTCCTTTGTGATTTGTGTCATGCTTTAGTTTCAGCATCATGCCTGTGTTTGTTTCATGGCCCGATATATTTCCAGACAAAGGGATTTGTCATTCCTGTAGGGACAAATTTTAAGCTAACCAACAGTGCGCACCAGGAGGTGTGGGGTTAATATCAGGAACATAGTTATTTTCAAGTTTTACTGGCACACTAGTTGACAGATCAGAGGCTGGAACCAAGCTGACAACCTCCTTTGACCAATGACTTCTATGTGGGCCACGGCTTCCATCAACTACTTTCTCCTAAAAGGGGACCAACTGCGGTGAATGAGAGTGATGCTAATGAAATGGTTACCATGAATGGTGGTTTTCAGGATGAAGTCACCAGTTGCTGCAGTCACAAGCGGCCCTTTATGAATCACTTCACCCTTGAAAAGAAAACACACTATAATAAATACTCAAATATGATTGGTTCTTACTAGAGCTTGTCAGAAACTCCAGTTTGAACTTGTCAGCTGATATTAACATCAGAGAAACATGCAGAGATGTCAGGTAGCTTATGGAAATGAAATAAGAGAGAGACAGCAATCATTCTCTTGCTTTAGTGTTATCAACTCCGCATTTTAATCAAGAAAGAAGAAAACAAGCACAGATCAGAACAACATACCATAGTGCTGTCGGTTCAAACATTAATCCACTTTAGAGCCCATTCTCCTTCAAATCTCAAAACTAGCAGTGACTTTGTGCTATTTGTATGTGGAAGCTTTGGGTTGAATTTTCCAACTCATAGCCTGAAACTTACTTCCCCTCAATGTGATCACTTCACTGGGACAGCTGAAAGCTGGGATAACTTTTATATTAAAAAAAATTCACATATATGATACAGATAACCTGTGAAAAGATCAATCACCTCCACCTCCTCCCAGTGATACTACTGATGTCTGAAGAAAGGCAACACTGCTGGTCAAAAACAACCAATCAGAGCCAGGAGGACGGTCTTTGTGCTGACATTCAACCTCATGTACACGCTGATAAATGCAAATAACTTAAACATTTCAGGAAAATCCTTTATCAGTCATCATCATTGGCCATGCTAACTAACCTGAGAATTCCTGGTGGCAGAATATAGAATGCTAACTAGCACCTTTAGATAGTTAGCAGAGATCAAGGGGAGAATATGAGCAGCGTGTACAAGAGGATGATTGACAGAGCTAAGACCTTCCTTTGGGCACTGACTGGTTATTTCTATCCAAGTTGTTTATTTCTGTAGTTAGCACTGGGAGAAGGCAGAAGAACTGGATTATGAGTCTCATAATATACTCTCAGGACATTAAGAGAATTTTAACAGATATGTTAAAAAAACAAACATTTTTTATAACAGTTACATAACCCAGCTTTAAAGCAGTGACCAGGAAAGTAAATCTTAATCAACTTCCAAGGCTTTCACTGCTAGTGGAGGCAGCAAAATAAGACAAATGGTGACTCAAACAAACCTTGACTGTTTTGTTGTTGTAGTTAGTGTTTGAGCAGAGGAGAGCCATGGGAATCCTGGTCAGGTGTGATGGTACCTGGGAGCCTGGCCCCGACCCCTCTGACATAACATACACGATCATGATGTTGTGGTGACCTGAGATGAAAACCACAAAAAAAAAATCTTATCCAGTGCAAACATTATATTAGTATTAGTCACACAATACTAAGACTAAAGGTCTTTTATGTAGAAACACACACACATTTATGTGTGCTCACGTAGACAAATAAAATTTTATTGTTTACATCCAGAAAGTTTATGTATGCGCACATTGCTGGAGGGCAAAAAGAGACTTCTTTTACTTGCCATCCACAGCTGCTCCATTGAGGTAGAACAATTTTGATAAAATGAAACCTGGAGATCAGTAGAGGTCAAGTGATACATCGACCATCCCATATTTTGGGCCAATATTTGTGTCACTTGTTTTGTATAGGCATTGTCCAATCCATTAATGCCTTCACTGATCCAATAGTTATACTCTTAGCTGGAACCCGGAAACGAGAGCATGTAGCACCAGTATTGTCTTCTCTGCATTGGCTGCCAGTTTCTTATCAGATTGATTTTAAAATTCTCTTAATGGTTTTTAAAGCTATAAATGGCATAGCCCCAGCTTGTCTCCAAGACCTTCTTCACCACCATTCCACTTCTAGAATACTTCCGTCAAATGATAAACTACTCTTACATATCCCAGAACCAGACTGAAAAGCAGAGACCCGACATTTGTTGTCACTGCTCCTAATGTGTGGAACAACTTACTCTTCAATATTAGCTCTGCCCATAGTCTGGAACACTTCAAATCACTCCTTAAAACTATTTTTTATTCTTTGGCATTTCCATAAGGTCTGACATTGTAATTTATTTGTCCTGTCTGTTTTGATTTGTGTTCTTATTTTTAATTTGTGTTCTTAGGTGTTTTAATCTATAGTTTTATAAAGACTGTGTAGCACTTTGGTGCAGTTAATATCTGTTTTTAAATGCTTTATAAATAAACTGACGTTGACATTGACCAAAGAAGTTGATCACCATATTGTAAAAACACTCTGCTCCATAAAGTTTAAGAGACAATGCTTTAGACTAGGAACGAAGCATCTGCAGCAGTCAGCTCATGTTATTGTACCTGAAACATCCGGTGTCAGATACAATAACAGCAAGTTTCCCCTGCTAAAACCGAGACTAAAAAGACCCAACAAATCCCCATTAAAGCCGCATTTTGAATCAGAAAAGAAATCTAGTTCGACTTTTAATGTAGGACGTAAGCAAGAATAGTTTGTCAACATTAATAAACTAAATGAAGATGCGCTTATTATCCAAAGCTGGCTTATCGGTAACTCTTGCAAAGCAAAACATGATTTTTAAACCTCGTTGACGAATGAGTGAGCTTATCCAGGATTAAACCATTCAGAATATGTTTCCATGTAAACTTCATGCTTCCATGAAACCCCTGGAAATTACAATGACAAGAAGAAAAGGACAACTTACGGCTACAGGAAGTAACTGCTTTCCCTCCCCTGGTTTCGAACAAGCAGGAAATTCCTCCGACGCGCATGCGCACAAGGAAACCAAACAACCACTGAAAAATGGAAACACAACCCACGACTTTAAGATAGAAGATTTGAAACTATAAATATAAACTTAAACGAAATAAGCTATACAGTCCACATTTAGCCAAAGGAAAAAACAACCAAAGCATCGCCCTGACTTTGTTTATACACATCGCAGGTGGTGGGAGACGCAATGATTATCTGGCTAAAATAACCTCACAGACAGGTACGTGCAGAGGGAGGCGGGGCGGAGGAGACTTGAGTCCAGGGGCGGATCAATTTCAACTTTCAACTTTATTGTCAATTCCTCTTACATGTCCAGACATACAAGGGAATCGAAATGGCGTTTCTCGCCATCCCACGGTGATACAAGACAGGGCGTAACTAACTTTGAGTAACAATAAGAGACACAGTCTAACTAAAATTATCCTAAGCAATTAAATAAATAGATGTACAATAACTAGATATACAACTTAAAAAGTTATACAACTAAAATATATATAATATACTGCTCAAAAAAATAAAGGGAACACTTAAACAACACAATATAACTCCAAGTAAATCAAACTTCTGTGAAATCATTGGTTAATAAATTTGATTTCCATTGATGATTTTTGTGTGATTTTGTTTTGTCAGCACATTCAACTTTGTACAGAACAAAGTATTCAATGAGAATATTTAATTCATTCAGATCTAGGATGTGTTATTTGAGTGTTCCCTTTATTTTTTTGAGCAGTGTAAATAAATATATAAAAGATATACAACTAAAAAGTGGCAGAAGTACAGAGTTTGAGTGCAGAGTTTGCCCTCTATGTTAGGAGGAAGGGCAATTGTGCAAGGTTCTGGGTTCTTCTTCATCTTCTTGGCCGCTTTGATGCTGAGGGGAGGGAGCTCAGCATCCTCACAGCCTGATGGATGAAACTGTTGGAGAGTCTGGTGGTGCGGGAGCAGAGGCTTCTGGATCTTTTT
>CAEFZX010011774.1:0-19730 GCA_903066825.1 Alfaro cultratus | reverse complement strand
TTATATTTTTTTTACAAAGATAATTGGCCTGAATTAGCTCTTTTTCTGTTTCGTCTATGAGAATAAAAAAGTGACTTTGGGTGATTTCACAGATCCCTCTTGCTTATTTTTTGGGGATTCTTTTTTTTAATATATATACAATAAGATGATTCAAAGCCAAACCAGACATAATGAAATATGTCAACATAGAAAAATTTGGTGATTTTAATATTTTTTGAATTAAAAGTTTTGAAATTATGAATTATTTTACTCTTTCAGCTTCATCAATAGATGAAATGGAAGGAAAACAGGAGGAGAGGTTCACATAGATAAATGTTATAGATTTCTTAGAGGTTTCTCTGTTTTGGGGAAAAAAAATAAATCAAAGCAATTAAACGTTTTTGCTTTTTCTTAAGTTGCGACCAAAATTCTCAATCTGTTTTACTGATTTAATGTGATCAGAACAAAATAGCGAATAATTATGAAGTGGAAAGAAAGTGATACATTGCTTTCTTTTTTCTTTCTACTAAAGATACCTAAAAGAGTGCTGAGCGTCAGGGTCGATACTTTCTGGAATAATATTTAGCTGCAATTTCAGCTACAAAGTCTGTGGTAGTATTTTACACATCCGTCACTGGAAAGCAGCTCAGGCTCAGTCAGACTGGACGGACAGCATCTGTGAACAGCTATTTTCTGCTCTGGTTGCATATTCTGGGTCAGATTAGGTTCTGAGGATTATCTGACGCATGAATATGTTTGATTGAAATTATTACTTTGGATCTGTGTGTGTATGTTCAGGGTTGTGGTTCTGCTATTTTTTTTTTCTTCAAAATTTCCCTGTACTTAGCTCCATCCATCTTCCAATCAACTCTTTGTTCTTGCTAAAGAAAGACATCGCTATAGCTTGGGATTGCTGCTATTATGTTACACTGAAAAGACACAGAAAGTTTAACTTTCATTTCATGTGATCAATACTCATTTCTCTAGATGTTTGATGTGGCCCCTACATTGAGTTATTGCAAACTTTAAATTGATGTCAAATCACTTTCAGGTTTTGATTTTGCCACTTCTCCATAAAGACCAAGTCAGTGGGGTTTGCAGCCTGTCAACAGATTGTCCCACCTGGACAACAGACCACTTTCCCTCATTTCATTTAAAGATAAACGTAAGGGAAGTGAATACAAATACATTCCACACTGTTCAGATGTTTATTAGTAGACATCTTTTGAAGTTTAAAGAAGGAGTGATGGTAGTCCATAATATATGAACTTAAATTTTGAAGGTAATATTGCGATAACGGTAAAAGACACAACAAAAACTATTTGTTACATCTCTTTTAGGCAACTCTATGGGAGTCGCAGCGTGTCAACAATCATGGCCTCACAAACACAAACACTGCTCTTGGTAAACATATCCATTAGTAATATGCTTCTTTAGGACACCAGTCACAAAATGAAGTGCGATTTGTGCCACTAAACTGCACATAGTAACTGCACTTAATAAAGTTTTCAAACTGATTCATTTTTATTGATACCTTAATATAATATTTGTTCATATTAACAATTATTAATATCAATAATAATTCATATTATTTGTCATGATAAATTTTTTATCATGACAACAATAAATCTGAATTCTTATCATAGTAAGAGATTTATCACAATAAATGTCAAACGATGCGATAAATGCCCAGCTCTACATTAAAAGCAGTTCACCAAAGGTTAACCAGGCTGCCAAATGTTATGCACATCAAACAAAAGTTGTGTTTGTGATATGTGCTGAAAAATCTTTGTCTGTGCCTCCATAATTTTAAAGATAGGGTAAGTATAAAAGAAAAGGAAATGTCTCAGGTGTATCGTTTTTCTTCTACTTAGGAAATATGTGCTACCTAAGTTGGTACCAATAACAAACCAATACAATACCAATAAAATACATACGTTTCTGATTGTAAAATGCGTTGGGTAGAAGACCTCTGCAAAATCAAACAGAGTAGAAAGACAGCGAACCACCATTTTGATTCAGTTCTGCCTCCTTGGCTTAAATCAAAAGAAAAAGTATTGTCGTAATATCACCTCTTAATCCCCCTTTACTTTACCGCCCTTGAGACTGCCGGGTGTGTTGCAAAAGCTCCATAAGTGCCTATTGATTGCTACCTGAATTAACCAAATGAGTTATGTGTCAATATTTGAGATCGTTGCGGAAAAGAACAGGCTGGAGAACTGATGCGGGATCGATACATGATTGAAGCCTTCTGCGAGAGTGGCAAACACAAGCACACATAAGAGCAGTCTAATATTATTCCAGTGTCTATAGACAGAGCAGTGTGCAGGCGTGTGTGCATGTGTGTCTGGGTGCTTGCTGCTGTGGGTGATTATATTCATCCAGCAGCCTAAGGGGACAAGGAGAGAGTGTAATTTACACTCTCATAATGCCGGCTCCTTCAAATACTCCCCCAGATAGCTGTAATATCTTAGATGTCTCCTCCTCTTTTTCTTTTTGACTCTACCTTTCTCTCTCTCTCTCTCTCTCTCTCGCTCTCTCTCTTCCTCTCTCTCATTGTTCCCATCTTTCTGCTTCAATCACTTCAATATTCTGAGCCCGGTGCTGATATTTACTCTCATCATGACTACAGAGCAGAGCAGCTGCAGTGCTGCTGTGATCTGTTCAGGTAAACGTGGAGAAGGTGCACAGCAGAAGTCCCGCTGCTCTCCTTCTTTCTTTCTTCGGCTACCTCATCAGAGGTAGCCTCTCCTAACACTACTGATGTTTTTCTTTTTTTTTTTTTTATTAAAAGTTAAAGTAAAAGTATTTCAAAGAAAGATCCAAGGGAGGAGTTGGGAGGCGAGCCCTGACAACACTACAGTGCCACCTCTCATGGGGAATTATGGGCTCGCTGCCTTATCTCGGTGAGATTACCTGCAGCTCACTGCGACCCGCTGTAACACCTGCTTTTCACAACCTAACACATCCACTCTTCCAGCTCCTCTTTTATTCCTGATGCTTCTCTTTCTCACCCCCACCCCTTCTGTTTCATCTCACTCCATGTCTCCCTTATCTGCGCCTCAGATTTCCTCGCGCCGGCTGTTCTGCCTGGCGACAGACTTCGCATCAGAGAGCGGCTGCGTGTTGGGGGTACTTCCGACATTTCAATTGGCCGGAGCTGAGACAGGAAAGGTATTCCGAGCCTGCCTCCTGGCCTCGAGGCACACATTACCAGAGCACAGAGTCCGGTTCATCCCCGTGTGTTACTGTGACTATTGATCAGGGGGTAATTGGTTCATGTCTTTTGATTTTCAAAGTGCATTCCCTCTGGCAGACTACACTTAAGCATGTCATCTCCTGAATGTGTTTGTCGGTGGGTATCACTGTTACATAAAGTCCTCCGTTGGCTCTTCAACTGTATTCTCAGCCGTTAAGAGTTTAGCAGGTTTGAAACACTCATAATATTTTATTGAAAGAATCTTGATGAAAAATAACTACTCGGGACTTAGTGAGCGAGGAAGATCAACAAAAATAAAATAAAAATACATATATGTACATATCTTAAATAATAATTTGGGCATGTCCAAATCAAAAGGGAAAGTATAAGTAAAGTGACTGTCATAAATCATAGCACTAAATAAGGAAATCTGAAATTAATTGATCATTTTTATAGTTTCTTTGACACAGAGCACCGTCGCATATTTTAAACAGTAACTGTGGCTTGTAAAGTAAATCTTTCAGATCAAATGCCTTGACTGGAGGCCAGAACACATACATTCACCATGTACTGCAGCACATGATCATTAAATTAGTTAAATAACACATGTTTAAGAAAAGGTTTTGTTTTAGGTTTTTGACACTTCTGGATTTCCATACTGAAAGGACAATGAAAGGCTTCTTTTTATAAAGGGAGTTAAGGATACAGATATTTAATGATAATATGATCAGAGTGAAGAGAAATTGTAATAGCATTGTTTTGATTAAATTAATAAATAAAATAAAAAAGTTTAATAAAATAAATAAGAATTGTTCTCCCTAAAAAATAAGATAATATCTCAATGGCAGCACATAATTCAGAAATTTGTTTCATAGCAAACTGTTTGTAAAAATTGTTAAATAATTTTAACTGAAGTTGAAGTGCAGTTGCCTTTAAATTAAAAACGTAACGATGACTGATGTGCCAAAAAACATAACATCTGCACAAATACAGTTGTTAATCTACACTATCACAGCAGCTGACTCTTTAGCTATTCCAAAAAAAAGCTTGGAAGGCTCCTTTAGTTTTAGGTTTGAGGAAACACCATCCATCCATCCATCCATCCATCCAGTTACAAAAGGAACACACCCGGTTTCAAAACCCAGATCTTTTTCTCCCACACAATCTTCAGTTCATTCTGGGTGACCTCGGCCACTCCAAGGTCAGAGGCCAGAATCCCTGTAGGGCAAAGGTCAGCAACTCCAGTCCTCAAGTACCACCATCCTGAATCCCTGCTCCAACACACCTGAATCAAAAGGCAAAATTCTCTACTTGGCGTGTCAGCAGGTTTTGCAAAAGACAGGTCTTTAACTATTCATTTGGTCCAGGTGTGTTGGAGCAGGGATGCAACTGAAACTCAGGAGTTGCTGACCTTTGATCCTGGGACCCATTTCCAGTATAAAGCAGAAATCGTGGCCAGATGCACCGACCGCCTCAGCTGATTGACCATATGAAAATGTAAAGTTGGACCAATAAGTTGAGAATTCAAGGTTTTGCCTCATCTGTCTCTTTGCTGTTCAACAACTTCAACTTCTACAGAAAATGTATATATAAATATATATTAGATTTGGATTTATGAAGCCACAGGATTTCCAGCCTTTCGAGCAGAGAAGGATCTATTTATGATAGCATTTTATTTTTGGTCCGCTCGGTTTTGCAGAACTTTTCCAGTCTCCTGGTCCCACAGGGCTGGTGACGTTGTCCCAGTTGATGGCATAAAACATTAAAATAGGCATGTTGGTTTTAATAAATAAATTTAAAAAATTTAAATTAAAAACATTTTCAACTTTTCTTTTCTTTTATGCCTTGTCTTTTGGATACTTGACAGTCATTAGAAATGTATGAACAGCTGTACTAAGCTACATTTCATGGTTGTCCTTGATTTAACTCGAGCTATTACTTGAATTTACAGCTCAGAAAATTTTGAATATTTGAATACCCCTTCAGGTTTAACCATTATTTGTGACCGTGCTTCTGTCTGAGCACACACTTATGGCAGATGGTAATGCCCAGGCATTTCCTGTCCCTTCTCTGTCCTGTTCTTTAGACAGTGTCAGTGAAGGTTAATGGTGAACCTGTCTGATCTGAAGTCACAGTTCCTCTCAGGTTTGTTAACTGCCAGACTTTACTTAAGCTGACTCTGTTCTGCCTTCAGCTGTCTGCCTGTTGTCCCGTGACACGCTAATCTGCCAACAGGCCACTTGCAGCTGTCTTTCACACATCATCCCAACTGCTCTATCTTCTCGTCGTCTTGTCTTATCACGTTGCCTACTTTCTGCCTGTTTTCTGCTTCAGATAGCGTCCCTGAAGACGGAGGGAAGCTAAACGAGTAAACTTGTGAAATTTATTTTGTTTTACTTTGAAGCTATCTCCTCATGTCCTTCACAATAAGGAAGGAAGCAACACGAGTTTCAGATCAAACAATTTAATTTATGAATGCATTTTTGATACAAAACCTTAACAAACACTTTCTAAAAGAGATTAATTTATTTCCACTAATTCTTTGCTTAAACATGAACAGCATTACCTGGCTCATTTAGTTGAAATGTCAGTAAAATAAGAGCATTTGTAAAAAAAAAAAAAAAAAAAATATGTCAAATATACCAGAAAGAGGTTTTTTTTTAAAATGCAATTTTTATATCACATTCCAATTTAGGAGACCTAACACATTTTTATATGTTACTTTAAGGTTTAAAGCTTATGAACAATCTCTTATTATTAAAAAAAATCCAGATTTTTCAGTAAAGAATCAATAAATATGCAGAATTATATGTCAATGGAAGTAAAATTAACCAAGTGTCTCAATGTGAAGGTGTTCTTATAAGTATCTAGGTTCTTCTGAATGTCACCTGCACAATTGCTTTTGTTTTTGAAAGTTTAGAAAAAAAGCATTTAGAAGGAGGACGTGCAAATTTCAAAATAACATCCAACCAGAACCAGAAGAAGCAACTGAAAACAATATCACGGTGCAGCCATTGTATAAACCTTCATATCTGAATGTAAACGTGAATCTAAACTGATGAGCACTGAAGGGAATACTGAAGAACAAAGTCAACACTGTGACCCCCTTTTGCACTATATTATCGCCGCCTGAAAGACAAAGTGTTTCTAAAATTACAATAAATGGAATTTTTACATCGGCACTAAATAAAATGACCGTGCAAATTGAAAGGGAGTACTCCTGTTAACACCACATTTCTACTCAATGTCTGCAGTCTCCCTCAACCCTACGGAGTGCTAAAAACCTGTTAACTTTGACAGCGCTATTTTAAAGTCCTATTATCCAATAAAACATCACCCTTGGTGAAGTTGCAATTACATGCAACAATCTGGTACAAGGTCTGTACGACAAAGGGTAAATATTGTCATCTGACAGCAGGCTGGAGGCTATGTGCACACATTCATGTTCAAGTCATTTTAATGTAATAAGAAAGCCTGTTTTGTTTGATGTTGACGCCGATGTATTTCATGTTCTCCCCCTCGCGAGCCCTAAACATGCCAACAATATCATTCAGGTATCTATAGGTATCTACAGCTCAGAACATTGTGACAAATATGTCAAAATCCCGCAAAATTTTCCCTATTTTAAAGCTGGAGCCTTAAGCAACAATGTGTCCACTTTTTTTTTAAAGTGCTTAAATACATTTTGTGATATACTTTGAGTCTCAAAGAGTGCAGAGAAGTTGATATTAGTCTCTATTTGGATCACTTTTTAAAAAAAAAAAATCTGCTCGTTTTGTTGCTGCAAAACTGTTAAACAATGTCCTGGACTTCTGGCTAACAAATTTTGCAAATATGGCAATTTTATTTCTTGCAGAAATTTTGCAGTCCAAGTTCAAGGACATTGAAGCTACAAGTGGGTAAGTCAAACACCATCCCCCAGCATCAGAACCTGGTTCAATTATACTTTTCTTGGAAATGTACCCACATAAGTGAAGCGCTTCAAGAACGAGGGCTTCAGCAATTTCTGGCAGTATCTAGAAGGTCTTGAAATAACAATTTAGACATGACTAAATGTCCTGGCCACTGCTTTAATAGCAATAGCATAGTGTTTTCTGCTTATACTAATGCTGTGTACTCACTTTTAGTTCTTTGAGGACATAACCATGGTGTACTGTATGTTTTGAATACTATTACTACATAAATAGTTTGGCATTGGTTTCTTTTTTTTTTTGCAGTTTTGGTCACACAATCAAAATGCCTTCATAGCATTCTTGGCGCTAGAGTTAGCTGACTTCCTAGCTAGGTTGAAGTCGTTTTTTTTTTTTTTTCATTTTTTTCTCCAAAGAGTTTCTGCGACGCTAGTGGCTCGTATTTTTTTGACAGTAAGCAGACAGGAAAGAGGGCAAGGAGAGGGGGAAAGACATGCGGCAAAGGTCGCCGGGACCGGGAGCCGAACCTGCGACGTCCGCGTTGAGGTCTAAGGCCTCCAAACGTGGGGCGTGCGCCACCACAGCACACCCCGAAGTCTTGTTTACAGAATGTGTTCAATGTCCATGACTGACATTGGCATGTTTAGAATTGTCTGAACTTAGCAAGATTGTTATTTCTCATTAAAAAAAAATTGAAAGCAGCTACTTGTGAAATATTGATGTAGCGTTCAGTTTAGCAGTGAGTGGCTGCTCAAAAAACTGAAAAAACCTTGAAGTTATACATTATATTCAGAAAAGAGTTAGTAATATTTTCCTTCAAGTACAGAGATATAATATATGTTAACTACTATCTATTTTGCAATCAAATGTTTGTTCAGACTATTTTAAATATAATTATTTCTCAAATAAAAACATTGTTTAATTCACAAGTGGACGTCTTGTGAGATGTCATTGCCCTCAGATAAGATCAAGATTTATTTAAATGATAACATCAATCTATCCCTGCATGACATACATATTCACAATCTCATGAGTTAGAAAAAGTTTATGCTAAAACAGAAAAAGTAAATTTCTTTAAAATGGACGGATGTTGAATTGTAAATAAGTGAAGCAAAAGTGATTGAAAATAATATCACCAGAAAAATAAAAAAATCTTTAGACAATACTGCAGGTCTGTTCATCTGCATGATCAATTGTGTTATCAAAATCCGCTTTGAGGCTGTGTTACTTTTCACTTCTTTTATCTGTAAAAACCGAAACAAAAAAAAACAAAACCTGCAGCAGAATTTCTCTTGTGAGCTAAAAACAGAGGCAAAGTCAAGAGTACCAGTGTTCAAACCAAAAACATCCTGAGCAAGCTTTAAAGACAGAAAGCCAGCGGGAGGCAGACAGAAACACAAATGCCCAACGTGTTTCTCCTATTGGTATTAATCAAAGACCATCTGTGCAGGTGGTTTCAGAACCGATTCTAAAGGTGTACCATTCAAAGGGTTGAGCAGCACGTTGCTTTCCAGCGCGTCTGCCGGGCTTAATCGTCCATTGATGCAAAATGATCTTTTAATCTACCCAAGCAAAATTACTAATTCTGACTAAAACTACAAAATCCAACTCCTCTGATCTTTCCTGCATCCCCCCGCCCTTCTCCACTCCCTTCTGTCTGAGCTGGCTGCTGCCACACCGTCAACACCGTGACCAGTGTGACAACTGTGGAGCTCAAGTCTGGACATCCCAAACCCTTGTGCATTATTAATTCTCTTTCAGCAGCTCTGCCTCCGCCCTGCTCCCAAAGACAACCTTCAATCAACTAAGAGCCGTCTGGATAAAGGCTGTGACGGGAATACACGAGCATAGATTTGAGCACACATACACTCACGCACACACACACACGCTGGCACAGTGATTTCCTAACTAAAGGTTCCTATTGGCAAGCATACGTCAGACAAATTATGACATCAGACACGACACAAAGACAAGCCTGTCTGAGGACAGCGAGTGCTGCCAGACACTCATACACATGCAGACTAATAGAGAGACTATATTTTTATTAGTAATACATTCCAGCCTTCATGCAGTGGCTAATCACACAGTGTATTAGAGAGCAGATCTGGCCATAAACAGTTTTTTCTCTATGGCGTCTTCTTTGTCTCTCTGTATGTGCTAATACAAGGTGTCTATATAAGTCTCATTATCTCCTTCCAATCGTTTATCAAATCTGGAACACCCCTGGTGCACCAGTATAATAGCCTGGATCAGTTAATGACCTTAAAAATCTCATTTAAGTGGGCAGAGAGATACGCCGCTGGGACGACTAAGATAGAACCACGGCCAGAAGAATCACAGTGAGCGACCGAAGTGATGCTGCGCGCAAAGCAGAAGCTGTCTGGCATGAAACAGCGGACGGGTTCACAGACGGATGCCGCTCCAGACCGTAAATCCACTACGTGTCACAAATGACACACCGTCTGAGAAAAGCTTTTAGCTATAGTGCTCAATTAGCAAAAAAGACCAATTACAGCCCCCAACTGCACCACTTAGCCTGGCAGAGTTAGCATGTTTGGGTTGGGTGCGGGTAGAAAAAAATAAATCATTAGCCCAAAAAGCTAATGATGGGGCAAAATCATTAACCATAATGGCTAATGACATCACTCTGATATAGTGGAGCTGAACTGTTCTAGATTTCTGATCCAGCTTTGGAACACTATTGTAGCTCATCTCTTTTGGTCTTTTTCTCCTAAACTTTTTATAGCGATATTACAAAGTCCAAGTCATGACTTAAGTTTTTAAAGTCAAGCTCAAGTCAAGTCTAATTTCTACAAAATGGCAAATCCAAATCAGGACTTAAGTTTTTAAAGGACAAATGTGAGCCAGGAGTGAAGTCTTCAAGGATAGCTCCAAATCCAGTGTCCACTCTTTTCAAGCTCCCATTAAGCAAAGCTTCAGGTTTTGAGACAGCGAGCCGTAGTAAGGTCTAAACTCTTTGGGGGGAAACTTTGAATCTTAAGACATTAATGGGAAGATCCCAGTCACAACTGAACTTTATAAGGGGAATGTTAAAGGCTCCCACATACTTCATCCAAAGCAGCACTTTGGACACACCTTTCACACAACAGCGAGGACCACCTGGGGGACACCCCTCCCACTTCAGTATACGTCACTGCCATCAACAGGCTGCATCTTCTGTTTTGCTTTTGCGAAACATTCACAGAGAGAGTGACACACCTTTCTGCAGACAGGCTCCTCTGTGGACAACAACATCACAATTTCCATCCAAACATTTTTAGGCATTGGACAGTCTTATTATTGTAGCAGCTATTTAGTGAATAATCTTGTAATTTGCAGATTCCCATTGGTGTCTGATATGGAACATGCTGGAACTGAACTTTTCGGAAATGTCACAGTTGAAGTAAAGGTCCGCGTTCTCTGGGGAAATAATGTTAACTGCACTGATTACGAACCTGCAGTGGCAAAGACTTAAAATGTTGCCGTTTGTTATAACGTTGTCTTTGCTTCCAAACAAATTTTAAACAAAAGATTAACTTCAGTCATGCCTCACAGCAGCTTCTCACCCATTGAACAATAGTCCACACAACTCCTTATGGACACAAATAAACGAATAAATGATTTTTCAATTTATTATGCAAAATAAGGAATCTTTCTTTTTTCTCAAAATGACTGAATTGGATTTAAGTGAATCCTCATAGATGCTTAAAGACATTTCTATCAGAAGCAACAGAAACTCCATCGCTCTGAAACATCTTAAATATTTAAGATTGTTATCCTAACAACCCTATAATAAACTGCTCGTAGTTTTTTTTTCTGTGCATGTTAACTCCATCTGGCCTACAAGCAAATGCATGTAACATATTGATGTGTAGCTAGACTAAATTACAAATGTGACAAGCCTACATGTGTAATTAAGTCAGCTGTTTGATTGAAATCAACTGTTAGCAGTATCTCTATCAACAGCATGTTTAGACTGTAATTATGTTTGCGTGAACTGAGGCAGCCGTTCAGTTGTAATGCTGAGATGAAGATTAAATGCTGTATGAACAGCAGCAAATATTGACACAGAAACAATATTCTGCTTGAAGTAACAATTCACAGTTTACTGGCAGCTTTCTCTCACACACACACACACACACACACACACGATTCTAATTCGCTGGCCGTCACACCTGTTTTGTATACAGTTGTTTTTTCCCCACAGCACATATTCAGTCTAATGTTCTTTTCAGTGATGAGTCATGGGGTAAAGCATAAGGACGAGCCGATAGGACATCATCTGCAAAAACCAGAACAGGCCACCAAAGCAGATCACCTCAACATATTGGTTGTGACTAGAAATTTTGTCCATTAAGGTTATAAAGAGAATCGGTGGCCAAAAATAACTGTGGAAGAGTCCAACTATCACTGGAAACAAGTCCGACTGCTCTGGCACCGATTACGGAAACCTAACAGCCCGTGTCAAAGTGCCTGGTACCCCATACTCACAGAGTACCTCCAAACATTCCCCCTCAAAGGATACTGTTTGCGGGACACTGCCTTTCGTCTGAACTGACAGGCCTAATTCAAAGTAAACACACAGGTTTGCTTTCTGGTTGTACAGAGTTGAATTGTGGAAAAGCTCCAGTGTTACGAACACAATTTTTAGGCATTGTATACTGAGCCTGGCGAAGTAAGATATTTTTATGAGTTGTCGCATGTTTCCTGGTTTGTTGGTGGATTTTTACCTTTAGCTCACCAGTTGAAACTAATTCATCCAATGACCAGGTCTTCTCCTGCTTCCTTGAATCTACGTGGATCTGTCCTCTCACTTCATCATGTCTCATCACGCTTGACAGAAGTTAATTTGAAAGTAAACTTATGATAGCAGTCATAGATGTATGTGTGAGGTATGGCTTTGTAAACCGTTCGTTTACCAAGACAGAATCAGATGTCCTCAACTTCCCTCCATCTTGCTGCATTTGTATCAGGCTCTAAACTCCACATGAAGATAGAAACCACTCCAGCAGAGCTCCAGGAGACGTGAGTCTTTTTGGATATGGCACAGGACATCAGTTGAACAAACTGGCAGATGAGGGAAATGGGCCACAATATGTAGGGCTGGATATCATGTGATTTTGGGGTCACATGACACCTTTGAGCCTGAACCAATCAGGATGTGTTGCTGACTGCTTTGAACAGGAATATCCTCGTGGTCAGAAGAGGAAGGTTTGAGTGCAATGCCAACGTCCTCTTCTCAGCAGCAAGACATATTTTTATTCATTGCTCAAAAAACTCCCTGACCTGGCTGTGGCTGCACAGAACGATCTTTTTTTCCCTCTTATGCTGTAAAATAAAATAAAATTTAAAAAATAAACAAATCCAAGTTCAACTAAAAAAGCCTCTGCAGTGAGTTTTCCTCTCCAGAGGATGTGGCATACTTGTAGGTAGTAAGTGCTGTTGTTGGTCTTCTGAGAATGCCACGCTGAGTTGTGCAAGGCAGTCTCTAATTAGCTTTGTCCTCATTAGGTTTACAGCACTATCTCCCCTCAGACGGGGGGGGGAAAAAACCCACACATGCGCACGGTCACACATTCACAATGTGTAAAAACAGAGAAAGAGAGAGATAGAGAAAGGCCACCCCACGGCCCCCGAGATCTGGCCCTTCTTCTTCTCTCTCGCTTTCAATTAACCTTCCTTCTCCAGCCTCAATCCATTCATCTTTTCTCTTCATCTGTTCTTTGCTGTCAGCCTCACCATCCCTCTATTCACAATCTTCAAAGTTTACTGCAATTCAGCTTTATCTCTCATTCACCGGGCAGAGGAGACAGCTAGAGAGGAGATCCATTTAAAAACCGCCTGGGCGGAAGACGAGTGAATACGTACAAAGGATGCAACAGCTTTTGGGCCTAATTATGACAAACAGCGTATTGAAGCATTTATACTGGAGGTACAGGGGTGTTTATTAGTTTGCATACAGTACACTCATCATTGGTATGAATACAAAGATCGTCAGGATTTCCAGGAAGAGTGAGATTAATATGTATGTGGAGCAAAAGAATCTAACACCTAACATTAACAACTGTCCATAAAAACAACCAATTCAAATTAACTCTAGTGGTTAAATATCTAGCCAGGATTATACCAGAAGCCCCAGCACACTAAAGAATGTTTATCTAATATTTCCTGGTTTGGGGTAAGTGCATGTCTATGCCCCGGTATGGGTTTAAATGAATTAAAGTTTTTTTAATTCCACTTTCTGAAATTCACTCAAGCTGTTTGCTGTGCAATCTTACCATCCTGAAAAAAATGGTTCCACCGTGTCGTTAAAAGGGCAAAATTGATGTGACGTTCACACCGATAAAAAATGCATGCAAACGACTGAGCGGTGCTATTGACTTCACAGTCTGCTGAAGATACATTTCTTTCATTTATAACTTATAAACTTGCGATTTCATCCCAAAAGTAATACAGAAACATGCTCTGCAGTCACTGTGAAGAAGACGGGCCAACAAGACATATTAAACTGTTTGCCTGCATCTCTATTTGAAGAATGTAGATATTCTATGTACAGGAATACAAAATGTGAAGTTGTCCTTGTAAAATGAACAAAAGCTGACAAAGTCTAGCAGCTGCCTTTGATTTGTGTTGTAATCTTTCGCATACACATAAAAGTGTTTCCAAAGTGAAAACAAAGGATGACAGTCAGGACGCTGCTCTCTGTAAACTGTGTTTTTGAAAGCAAATGAAGAGTCACAGCTGCTTAGTAGCACAAAAACAATAAATAAATAAATAATGTGGGCTCTTTGCCCTGTGAAGAAATTAGCAGTATCAAACGGCTTATTTATTTCTCAAACCATCCCCCTGGATGAAATGAGTCAAGATCAGATGTCCTTTTGTCAGGGTGCTGGAATGTATTATTAAGTTCTACTTCTGATGAATCACGCGGGTAAGGAAAACGCCACACCCTGATGCTTCCAGGAAACACAGAACAACATGCTAAAGGAGACATCTCCTCTTACATGGACCCATCAACAGAAGCACACACATTGTAATTCCAGGATGTCACTGTACTACTCGCTTTGGCTGCTAATGTCGCTGCCTTGAGGCTGAAGCAGATATGAGAGGATTAGCATTCATTACTCCATAAAGTAATGGTAAGCCTAGCGCAAACGCATCCAGAACAATGTAAAGACTCAAAGAGTCACAAGGCAGGAATTTGTGTTATGTTCTGTAGCAACTCTTTCATTTGATCACAAAAGTCACTTTTAGTGGTTTGTATGAGAGAGTCCACTCAGGATGAGCAACCAAGACAGGCAATCTGTGTGGCTCTACGAGATCTTCATTATATGATGGAATTGAGTTTGAACAAAAATGTATAATTTGTTAAAATATTAATATAATTAAATGTTTCCAAACAGCCACATTTCTTACAGCTCTGGGAAATATTAAGAGATCACTTACAATGAATAGTTTCTCTGATTTTACATTTTATACCTATATGTTTTTAGTAAAATAAACATTGTTCTTTTATTCTATGAACTACTGTCAACATGTCTCAGAAATTACAAGAAAAAAAAATTGTATTTATTTGTAGAAAACGAGAAATGGTCAAAATAACAAAAAAGATACAGTGCTTTCAGACCTCAAACAATGCAAAAAAACAAAACAAAAAAAAAAACAAATTCATGTTCATTTAGGAAAAAAACTCAATGTTTCAACTCAGGAAGAATTTAGAAATCAATATTTGGTGGATTAACCAGGAGGTTTTCAGTGGAGTTCAGTGCAGTGGGCTCTTAATCTTTTCCAGAGCTGCATATAGTGTTTTTCAGGACACTCAAAAGACACTTTACAATGAAATCAGTCGTTCCCATTCATGCACACATTGACATGCTGATGATTGCAACCGAATGGGAACCGGACCAAGTAAGCATTTTTTAAGCATCATATCCTTTCTGTAGTGTAGCTGACATGAATCCCTTTATCACAGTTTATCCATCTTCTCATTGATATATTTAACAAGCTAATGCACGATTGCCACAAATCATTTCAAAGTTGACACAGCAGTCACTTCACGACGCTCCAATGACGTCTGTAGACGTCATATCGCAATTTAATAGACCCTTTATGAGATGTGGTGGAAAGGGGATTGTGCTTTGTGGATGTGCAGGCGACAAATCAGCAACTACTTAACAACTGTCTCATGACTATAGAAAAATATATCTGCCAAAAATATTTCAGGCATTTAAGTAGTTCTGAAATGGTTTGGGTTACTATCAAGGTGTAGCTAATAAAGTGGTGTTTGACTGTAAAACAGTATAAGTAAAAAGGAGACCTTAATCACAATTACACGAAAGACGTGAATAAAAAAAATACCGATCACGGAGCATGCCACATGATCCCACACAGACAACATGAGCAGAGGGCCATTACCCGTCTTCATCATGCAGTGTCTTCCGGCAGCACACTCTTCCACATTGATGCACATTGATCACCCTCGGCTTGTACCATTCAGCAGGGAGCACGGGATCAGTGGTCAGGGTTCTCACCTTCCCTTGGGCTTCTAACAATATGCCCATTGTCAAAATCCCCAACAAAATTCAGCCTAACTGACTTAAAGGATCGATTAAAATATCTAATTTGAATGAACGTTTGAAGAAAGACGTCTACAGGCTGATGCTGTAACAGAAAGCGAGCTGCAGGTCAGATCCTGCACAACACAGCTGCTGCTTCCATTTCAGCTGAGCCTGAGACCGCCGTAATCCAGTTAGAGCCTTGTGAGGAATCACAATGACCAACAGCAAGCCCTTCAACAAGCACTACAACAATAAAAGGGATATTACAGACATTATTCAACCCTGAATATTTCTATCTGACGGCTGACACAACTCCCATTTAATTCCGCACCTTTCTCCTTACGTTATTACTTCTGTCAATGCACACCCCGTCCACCAGCAATCTCTTCCTCTCCATCTGTCCGTCACTGTCCAAAATACCCTGCTGGATGTCCTCGCACTCATCGATCACTCTTTTGGGTCTCAATCACCCCTATTGTTGAGCTTTCTTTGTTCAAATGTGTCATTAATCTGCTTGGATGACACAGCACTTTTCTCTGTCTGTCTCTGAAGAGATCATATTTGCCTCACATCATATGTCATGACAATCTAATTACAGACTAAGGCATTTATGTACACGGCATCAGACCGTTGGGTCTTTTGACAGACAGACTTGTCTTTGCTGCAGCTTTGCATGCAAGCAGAAGTGAAAATATTTTTTAAAATGTAAGTCAGGGTTAGTTAGTTAGCTTTTAGAAAGACACTGGAGTGAGAAGAGGAAGAAATGTTGAAAGCAGACAAAAACATACACTCCATAATGGTCATGTTGGATCAATGTTGGATGGAAAGTGCTGCCCAACAGTGTGAATTTATGTTGATTAGGACTCCTTACAGGTCTATCTTTTTGTCCACATAACTCTTTCCCCTTTCTTTCCCTCTTCCATTAACAACATGTTTTCTTTGGTCTCAACACTTGGTCTTTCCTATGTCTGCCTATGCCATCTAATATTCTGTCTCTGTGCAGCGCAAACAAAGTCGAGAGGAGGTAACCGAGTTCTTTTCATAAGCGTGATAAATATCCCACTTCTGCGTTTGTGGCTGATGGGTCTCAAGGACGAGATTTAATGAAGCTCTCATCCAACTTTGATTATTTTCTAATTAAAGAAGTGACTGATGGGGGCAATGACTACATTCATGAACGCATGCTTATAGCTTGTGGGGTTTTGTGAAGGGGTGTGGGGAGAGCCAACACAAAGACAGTAATCATACTCTGTCGAACCTTGTTTGTTTCCCTCCCTTGAGCGCTCAAATCACTTGGCGGAACAAATTACAAATCTAACATAAAAAAATGCATTAATACAACAAAAAATGTGTTAATATTAATAATAAATCTGTACCTGATTGGTTATTGAAGATTGTAGGAGTATACCCAAGTCAAGTATTTCTGGTGGAATTTGTCAGTGTGTTGGATTTTGTTTAAGAGATATTTCAAGACAAGGTCTGAAATAAGAACATTGCAAAGTTGCTGAAATGTTAGCTCATAAGAAACTTGTAATTCTGTGCCAAGTATAACAATGTGGTCTGATGAAGGCATGTTTAAATGATAGGTGACCAGAGTCCAAATCCTACAACGTCAAGTTGATTTGTTATTTTATCATCAACCACTCTCATAACTGAACAGTGAGATACAGAGAGAAAAATCTGAACACCCTGCGACTTGGGTTCTCCCACTTACAAATCATGAAGGGGTCTGAAATTTTCATCTTAGGTGCATGTCCACTGTGAGAGATGTAATCTAAAAAAAATAAATAAATAAAATCCAGAAATCACAAAGTATGATGTTCAAATAGTTATTTTCCTCACTGTAAATGTATTAACCTCCTTTGTTCATGTGGTTGGGAAGGGAAATCTAGCACAAATTAACCTTTATTTATAGTGCTTAACATATTTTTGGGGAAGAAGGAAAGAAGGCCTGACAAAGATATGCAAAGGGAATATTATTTGGAGTAAGACATTGCACAGGTCTGTATTTGTAAGAGGAGTGTGAACACTTGGAAACCTTTTTTTTTTTTTTTTTTTGCTCGACAGAGACGGTTTCCTGTAGTGACAAGTATTTTGTGGCGGCACATCCAGGAGGATGTCACACATATTACTGACAGTTCCACGTCTGTCTGACTGCTGTCATGTCAGGTACAGGCCGTCCACTGCAAAAGACATCTTTCTGTTTTCCAAATTTCCCTTCAAATTCTTTTCCGAAAAAGAAACTCAGGAAGTAAGTGCTGATGTGCATGCATAATCGATTTAAAAAGAAATCTGAATAAAAATAAGACCCCAAAACTTGCTTTCCTTCTTCTTTTAGTCTACAACACCATCACAAAGGCACCGATAGCCTTTCCAACCAGACCCAAAATGGAGTGATGCCTCATAACTTCTCGTGACTCTCACATTTGCTAAGCTCTATCTTAGTATTTGCCATTGACAGGAGAAGGTTTTTCTGTCTATTGTCTTCTTAATGTCCTTCAGGTTGAAAGTGGACAATTGAACATAGGAAAGCTAAATTGACTGAAATCCAGAGAAAGGTTTAATAATTGCTCTAAGAGAAGGAGGAAAGACGAGGAAAAGGTAATAAGTACCCTCTGCCAAACAATGAAAGGAGGATTGTGAATGGGCAGACAACTCTATCCAGGTTGAATAATGTTAAGTTGCTTTGAGCTTCTTTACTTTTGCTAAGGTCCTTTCACACTTTCACTTATTTAATAGTTTGTTTTGCTGTATTACAATTTGAGGAATGGTGAGCCGCAACGACAATAAGACAATTGTGAAATAAAAGACAAGAGCGGAAGAGCAGATGAAGGCCCCTGAAGACACAGCCAGAGACGCGAGAAGTTATCTTGTAATATGGATAATAGGTGGGTGACACAGACAAACAGGGACCGATGCACCTATTGCTGATTAGATATTCCACTCACAAAAGCAACAGCAGCAGGAACGGCAACAGCAACGAGACATCGCAAAATCAGACCGTCTAAACCTCCAAGGTCCTTCAGCTTTGCGGAGAAGTGCGGAGGGATCGGTTATATTGAGCGAAAGTTTCAGAGCAAACGTCGATGTCATAGGCTGAAGGGTGCTTAGAGGTAGGAAAAGGATGACTGCATATGGCGGCGGGCTAATGTCTCAATGCCCTTGCATGCTCGTCGGCCCTGGTGTTGTCGTGTCACGTCTCCATGCTGATGCAGCATGTCTAAAGATGGATGTGTGCAAGTCTATGCTGATGCAGCTTATCCACAAATGGATGTAGAAATGATGGTCTCTCTGAGGACGCAGAGACATTTAGAGGGTATGCTTCAGACAAAGTTAATAGCTGCTGGTGGTGTTTTTACTGGTTCCATCATAGCAGCGTTCCAATAGAAGCATGTCTGTGTGGGTATCTGCGGGATAAAATGGGTGAGTTGTTCGAAATTGTTTTGCTTCTCTTTGAAATGATAAGCTACACTGTAAAAAAGGAACCAAGGGGGTTATTACATTAACAAAAGAATATCATGTACTTTTAACTAAATAATTTCATGTTTCAGACAAAAACGTGATACAATCATGTTGGATAAACAAGATATTCAACAACTTCACGTTTATGAAATTGAATCATGTTGAGATAACGTGATTCAATTACGTCAGATTGCCGAAAAAAATTAACTTCGGGGCTTATTACATTAACAAAAGAATATCATGTACCTTTAACAAAATAATTTTGGGTTAGAAACGAAAACGTGATAAAATCATGTTGGATAAACAAGATATTCAACAACTTAACGTTTATGAAATTAAATCATGTTGAGATAACATGATTCATTATAGTCAGACTGATATTGTGCTGCACTGACAAAAATGAACTTTGTTAAAGATGAACTACATCTTTAACACAATAATTTCATGTTTCCAATGAAAACGTGATAAAATCATGTTTGATAAACACAAAATTCAACAACGTAACGTTTATGAAATGTAATCATGATGAGATAACATGATTCATTACACTGTAAAAAAGGAACCAAGGGGGTTATTACATTAACAAAAGAATATCATGTACTTTTAACTAAATAATTTCAT
>CAEFZX010011769.1:0-10793 GCA_903066825.1 Alfaro cultratus | reverse complement strand
TACTTTTACTAGAGTACATTTTTGTCTGTGTATTTGTACTTTTACTTAAGTACATTTTTTGAGTACTTTATACAACACTGTAGATCAGTGAGACTGAACAAAACTCGCATAGAAGCAACATTTGAATTTTAGTTTTACTTCTCAACAGTTTGTTTACTCAAAAAAACACGTTTGATGTACATTATTAGTCATTTTTGGTCCTGCAGCTTGAATGTGGTTTAAAAACTTTTAAAACCATATCTTACGTTACATTTCTCTGTAACTTTGCCAACCCCCCCAAAATTGCTCTTAAGAGATTTTCCTGTTTATGCCCCCCCCAATAATGAGATGGGATTTATGCCCTTGCTTTGAGCATATATTTGTTGGAGTGAAAACAAATACATCTATTTGATTGTAAGAATTTATTTAACAAACATAAACAAACGAGTGGCCTCAGTTTATGTTTTTTGATGTTTGTACACATAAAAAGGATAGAAATTAATACACATATCTGCTTTGGAGCATGATTATGCTTTGAGGTCTCAGTCTTGCCACATCCATGAACACGTTCAGTTTTAACTTTATGCCATAATGTAACTTTGGACAGACGTCCTACCCATCTCAACTGGCTCGTCTCAATGTGGAGAAGCAGTGGCTCTACTCTGAGCCACTGCTGGATAATTGAGATTTTCACCCTCTCTCCAAGAGAGAGAGCCCAGACACCCTGTGAAGAAAACTAATTTCGACTGCTTGTATAAGCAATCCATAATTGTTTTGGTCACTACCTAGAGCTCATGACCATAGATGAAGATAGGAATGTAGATCGACCGGTAAAATGATCTAGATTTTATGTTCCTCCTGGAACATAAAAGCTGTGTGCTATTTATGCTCCAGCAGGTCTTTCTAGTCAGTCTGGATGTTTTTCCAGTGCCACGCCCTCTGGATGCTCATGTCAGCTGTTGAAAGCTTCTTTCTATTACAGTCACATTAAACTTAAAAAAGAAAGAAAAGGCTCTAAATGTTCTTCCAAATACAGTTGGAAGCATAGTTTTTATTTCATTCCTCGTACGTATGCAAGGCCATGAGATACTCTTTGAACCTTTAGGAAAAATAATTTGACATATTTAAAAATGTGTCAATTTATAAAATTTTGTCAATTTTAAAGTACGTCAAATCATATTTGACATATTTTAAAATCAGCTACCTTTCATCAGGTAGCTGATGACACTTTCTGAGTTTCATCAGGTAGCTTTGTGATTTTAAAGGTAATCAGGTGAGCCTGAGACCATGTAATAGTTAGAATTGTTTCCTTTTGAAGAATATTGTTTAGAGGATTGTACAATCTTTAGAAAAAATATTGCTGTTTGATTTACATAAAATTCTTGGAAAATTAGTTTTATTTAACTCTTCATGTGTTTATTTTTAAAATACCAATTTAGAATTTTCTCTAGATAATAACGTAATATTCTCTGATAAAGACTGATTTCTTCTGATGCACTAAACCTGTAAACACAATTTATGACTACTGTGGGATTTGAAAATAAAAAACGGACCCAACTAATTCTTTTCTGCCTGTTGTTCTTACCATGTCTTGTATCTATCAATTGTGCGACATTGTACTGTATTTTCTGGAGCTATGAGACTTACGGTGGCAAAAACATTAAATTTTATATCTGTCCTCAGCATACAACTTTGAAAAATATATTGAAGCACCATTGTTTTCTCTAAAGCCACTCCTTTTCCTGGAATCCAAGCTTGATATTCCTCTCTCTTCTTCCTAGTTTGATCATAGCAGCTCCACCCCTTTACTAAATTAGAGATGGGAGTATTCAACGTGGTGATAGTCTATTGGTTGCATTTCTTTTTGCATAAGCAAAGAACTTATAAATCAAAGCTCAGGTGGATGAAACACACACAGCTACTGTTTCTGAAACAAGCTGATGGAGCCCTCCAGCGACCTCCAGCAGAGCATCTGCTCTCGTCATAATCGGGTGATTGATATCTTTTGTCGTACTGATCAGAAGTGTATCTGTTACCTCTGCAATATGGATGAACATAAAGGCCACAACACAGTGTCAGCTGCAGCAGAAAGGACTGAGAGGCAGAGAGAGCTGGAGGAGAAACAAAAGAAAATTCAACACTTGATTCAGGACAGAGAGAAAGATGTGAATCTGCTTCAACAGGAGGTGGAGGACATCAATCACTCTGCTGATAAAACAGTGGAGGACAGTGAGAAGATCTTCACTGAGCTGATCCGTCTCCTCCAGAAAAGAAGCTCTGATGTGAAGCAGCAGATCAGATCCCAGCAGGAAACTGAAGTGAGTCGAGTCAAAGATGTTCAGGAGAAGCTGGAGCAGGAGATCACTGAGCTGAAGAGGAAAGACGCTGAGCTGGAGCAGCTCTCACACACAGAGGATCACAACCAGTTTCTCCTCAACTACCCCTCACTGCCAGCACTCAGTGAGTCGACACACTCATCCAGCATCAACATCCGTCCTCTGAGACACTTTGAGGACGTGACAGCAGCTGTGTCAGAGCTCAGAGATAAACTACAGGACGTCCTGAGAGACTCATGGACAAACATCTCACTGATGGTCACTGAGGTGGATGTTCTGCTGTCAGAACCAGAACCAAAGAGCAGAGCTGGATTCTTAAAATGTTCATGTGAAATCACATTGGATCCAAACACAGCTCACCGAGATTTAGTGGTTTCAGAGGAAAACAAAAAGGTGACATATTTGAATGAAAACCAGTCATTTACTGAGAATAATTCAAAAAGATTCACTGGATGGACTCAGGTCCTGAGTAGTGAGAGTTTACCTGACTGGTGTTACTGGGAGGTAGAACGGACAGGCAATGATATTGAAGTAGCAGTTGCATACAAAAGTATCAAGAGAGTCGGTAGAGATAATGAATGTGGGTTTGGACGTAATGATAAATCTTGGGCATTACATTGTTGCAAAGACAGATATACAATTTGGCACAACAACAAGTCAACCACAATCTCACAGTCAGTTGCCTCCAGAATAGGAGTGTACCTGGATCATAGAGCAGGTATTCTGTCCTTCTTTAGACAGAATACCCACATCTCTGAACCCATGACTTTTCTCCACAGAGTCTACGCCACATTCAAAGAGCCGCTATATGCTGGGGTTAGGCTTTACTACCATGAAGACATGGCAAAGTTTTGTAAACCTTGATTTTAAATTCAGTTTCTATATTTTTGTAACAACTACGTTAAAAGAAAAACTCCTGTCTTAGCTTTTTCTTAGCTACGATTCTTTGAGTGTGTTTGTCATTGTGCATTATAAATTTCCTGTGTTGCTGATTTTTTATGACCACAGACGTCAGAATATAGCCGACATGTTGGTCCAGTTTTCATTATTTGTTTTAAAACACACAAGCAGAAACATTCAGGAAACACTTAGAGTAAGTTAGCCTTTTCATTAGAATAATTATGAGGGTAGAAATACTGTACAGATGGAGAAGATTCTGGTTTCAGATTGAAAAATGTTAATCTTAGGATTTTTCGGGAATATGGGTCCTGGTGTTTAAACGGTTTTATTTCAAGCACAGCTGACTTGACTGCTTACATCAGGTGTGATTGAGACCAAATATGTTTTGTAATTGAGTTTCAATGTTTGGAATCAGTCCTTGAAAGAAGTATTTGGTGTCAAGTTTAGACAAAATCTTTGTAAAACGTTTTAATTATTTAAACTGTTGTTGTGGCATATGTCTATTGTAAACGCGTGAACACTTTTGAATTTTGTCAAACAATTTTCAGAGGGGGTTGAATAAATAAAAGTGGAACTGTAAATAAAAGAATAATACCTGACAGAGATGACTTTTCTCTTTTATTTCTCTCTTCATTACTTTAAAAAGATGGTCTGCACCATATTTAAGCCATATAATGATCCTTGTTTGTACATCATTTTCATGTAGACAGAAGGCAGAGTTGTTTGACTTTTCACCATGGGTAAATACAACTTACCTATGTTCTCCCACTAGTTCAGGTTATAAAAGGAAATAAGATTAGCTACCATAACTACGCGGATGATACACAGCTCTACATTACGATGTCACCAGGTGACTCTGAACCCATCCAATCACTGAACAGATGAATATGCGGATGTGCTATAACTTCCTTCAGCTGAAGAGAAACAAAACTGAAGTCATTATCTTTGGACTTAAAGAGGAACGACCTAGAGTCAGCACAAAACTTCAGGTATTATAGCTGGAAACTAGCAATAAGGCCCTAAATCTGGTTGTGGTGATGGACTCTGACCTGAACCTTCAGAACCACATAAAGACAGTTAAAGTTACAGTTAGTTAAGTTGGCCTCCATCACCTGAAGAACATCTCCAGGATTGGAGGACTAATTTCTCAATAAGATCTAGAGAAACTCATCCATACATTTATCTTTAATCACATTGATTTCTGCAACAGAATCTTAACAGGTCTGCCTAAAAAAATCAAAAAGGCTGCTGGATGAACCAGAACACTGCTGCTGCCGTTTTCACTAAAGGCAGGAACATAGAGCACATAACACCAGTTCTAAGGTTCCTACACTGACTCCCTGTAGCTCAGAGAACAGACATTAAAATACATACAATAAAATCACTGAACAGCTTCTTAACACAATACATTTAAGATCTGGTGCTGTTCTTGTATCAACCGTACAGACCTCTCAGGTCTTCTGGTTCTGGTCTGCTCTGCATCCCCAGAACCAGAACCAAACATGGAGAAGCAGCTTTCAGCTTCTATGTATCATAAGTCTGGAACAAACTTCTAGACTAAAACCCCACATGTTTAGAATTGCGTTTAAACCATAATCAATGGAACATTGACCAACATATTTGATGTATGATGATAATTTCAACAATGGCATTTGACAAAATGCAATGTCTGTTAATGGTTTTCACAATTGTTGACTATATGATGTGTTTATGGTGTTTACTCCTTTTTTTTGAACTGCCTCGTTTCTGAATTGTGCATTACAAATAAACTTGATAACTGTCTTCAACTCAACTTGACGTTTACTTGCCTGCTGCCTTTGGGTCCATCTGCAAACACATCATGATATTTTTAATATTTCGTTTGTGTTCCAACACTATGAAATCTTTGCAAAAGTGCTATGAAAGTTTTGATTGTTGCTATTAAGTAGAAGATAAAGACAGTGTCAGCTGTGGTCAGACCCTGCTCTAGAGGAATTTAGCTGGGAGCAATGACTTATTTTCAGGGGTGTAGAGAAACAGTAGATGGGTATTTAATTTAATATAAATTGCAAACTCTAAGTTTATATTTCAAGAAATAGACTGCAACTTGTTATGGATTCTGTGTCTTTCCTCTATCTCTTTTATCTACTTACACACAGACTGCTGCTTACATAACAATATGACATAAGACTGGTGACAGTCACACATGAAAACAATGAAACTGATTGCACTACACTTTAGGGAGGGTACAGAATCCGGAGAAGAATAATAGCAGAACTCGCGCTACAATCTTTGCTTCACTTGGTGTCACCCCTAAGGTGTGCTAAGTGTGAATATAACTCTGAATATAGCTAGCAAAATTATTACACTCAACTCGGTTTGTTGAGTAATGCTCAAAAAAACTATTTGCAAAGTTATTTGCTTTTTGCAAATGACTTTGCCTTGTTTTTCCTTTTGCAAATAACTTTTCCTGGTTTTTTGCAAATAACTTTGCTGCCATGATTCTAACACACACAGGAGCAGCTCTGCACAGCAGCATGTTTCGGTCTCTACCTCAGGTTGTTTAAAGGCTTCTCGGGAAAACAGGGTACGACATTTTAACAATGAAATAAATAGTTGTAACGGCTGGAAAAAAGTGAGGCGGACAGAGGGCACAGCTACTCGGAAGAGCAGGAGCCTCTTCTGTATCAAAAACGGCAGAAATACAAAAATATTTCTGTATTTTTATCAAAAATGTCGTTTGCTATGTATACTAACGTGGAGGCATTAAGATGAGATGAGACCCCATTATGTTATGGCTGAATTGCCATCTTTTATTTGGCTTGTTATGTATTATAATACACATGACAATACCAACGTAGGCGACCACATACTGCCCTCCTCAGGCCATGAATGCATAACATACATCACACCTCCCTTCTTTCATCCATTATCCAACAATCTTGGAGGGATTACAAGGGGTGTTGGTGCCTAGTTCCAGCAGTCAACAGGAAAGAGGCATTCCTTCTTTTTAAAGAACGCTGACATAAGCCTGGTTGGAGCAACAAGCCCATTCACATCACAACCCTCTTCTTCTCCTTTTGTTTCCAGTTTTCTTTTCTTCCAGTTTCTTTGTTTCATGTAAAGAGATTAAGAGTATAATCAGAATTTTGTATTAGAGTCACAAACAGCATTACTTATTTATTCAGTTCTGGGCTTCATATGCTGTTTTATCATTGCCTACTTAACATTGTTCACTTAATGTCGCACTAGAGCAAATGAAGCACCGCAGCGAACAGTTGGATAGAATATTGGCTTCTGATATGGGCCACATGGGCAACCGCCCAGGGCAGCATCTTGTGGGGGGTGGCATGAGAGGTCCTCAAATACCCAGGCACCCCTTCCTCGTTTGCCCAGGGTACCAAACAGTCTACAACCACCTCTGAATGCCTCAGTGTGTCATGAAACCTCATCTTACCATCGCTAATCATTAAGACTCCCAAATTGAACCAGAAGCTCTAACTAACATCTGAGGCTTAAGTAGCTCCATCTGTAGGTTGGACAGCTGCAGATAATCACCTCTTGACTTGTTCTCTCCTGAAAAATAAAAACATTGTTCAATGATATGCAGACCTTTCTTGGATATGTATGAAGCCTTTTAAAATGGACTGAACTTATATAGCACTTTTCCAGTCATTTTGACCACTCAAGGCACTTTACACTAGAGCATGGGTGGGCAACTCCAGGCCTCGAAGGCCAGTCTCCTGCAACTTTTAGATGTATCTCTACTTCAACTCACCTGAGTCAAATAATTAGGTCGTTAGCAGGACTCTGGAGAATCTGACTGCACTGAGGAGGTGATTCAGCTGTTGGATTCAAGTGTGTTGGACCAGGGAGACATCTAAGAGTTGCAGGACACCGACCCTCGAGGACCAGGATTGCCCACCCCTGCACTAGAGTCACATTCACCCATTCACACATACATTTATACACCGATACGCAGGTCGGTAGGCAATTTGGGTTTAAGTGCCTTGCCCAGAGGCACATCGACATGTGGCAGGAGGAAGCTGGAATCGAACCTACAACATTCCGATCGCAAGACGACTGCTCTACCATACAGCCACAGTCGCCCACTTTAGAATAAAGTAATTCTAAAGTAAGTTTACAATTACTTTAATTTTGAATTTTTTCACTTTTAATGACAACTGCAGGGTCTAAATTTCTGATGACTTAATAAAACTTTCTAAAGCATAGTAGCTCTGCTGTTCTTAAAAATTGGTCATTACAATAAAGCTTTTCGACACTCTCTGGTGTGCTCTGGTGGCCAAAGGTATAAAGAGCTGCTTGAATGTGCAATTCTTCGTGATTGTCCATTTCACAGAAATGACAATTGTTGCTTATGTGGTTATTGTGTTGTATATTGCTCTATAATTACGATAGAGCAATATACAGCACAATATATATAGCAATATATAGTGAACATATATTTTATACCTTAAATTAAAATTAATTAAAATTTGAATGCAATTACAAACATAAGTATATTGTGAGACAATTTATGAGCATTTCCTGAGGTAAACAGGTAAATTTACCTCCGGATAAAGAAAATATTCTCACTGTTTTTGATATGTTCAGTTGAACCAGTTTATGACATTTACCGTAACATGCCAACCTGAAGGCAACTTCTGCGTTTAATGACTTTTCTTTTTAATTAATTTTAATTAATGAGTATACCATTATTTTTGTCATATTAAAAACACAGCATTCTATTGCCTTTTATTTCCTACTTCATTACACGTATCTAAAGTTTGATTGTGTATTGCTATGAGAGCATCGTGTCTTCAGAGAGCTTTTTTTTTATCCTAAGGGTTAATCTGCTTCTTGTTTAAATATTGTAAGGAAAATATTCATGAATCAGTTTCAGTCTATTAAAATTAATGTGATTCAGCACTTCTCAGAATGTTGCACAATTTGCTTTACAGAAAGTAAAAGCAGAAAGAAACATTGAACCACTAAAGACACAAACACTGGAATCAGATTATTAAGTGAACACAAACCTTTTAGAAATGTGTGCTGGGAGTCAGGAAGTGCTTAACCTTTGTGTTGTCTTGCGGGTCAAAGTGACACACTACCATATTTAGCCATTGAAAAAATACCCTAAACAATCTTTTTAAAACTTGAAATTTTATGACTTTCCCTAAATGAACCCCATCATTAGAAAAAGTGATACTTTGTTTCACTTTACATGTTCAACATTTTAAAAAAACATATTTTTTCAGGATGTTCAAAATCTTATATTACTCGGATACATCTTATGTTATCCAACATAAGATGTTGAAGTTGGTCAACATCAACATAAGAGCTGATGTTAAACTGTTCACAAAATCAAGTTTTGTTTTGTGTTGAGAGGTATTTTTAGAATCCACTTACTAAAAAATATAAAAGTATGAACTGTTGATAAAAAATTTTCTAAATTGTTGACTTTGTGTCCCTTTCAGAATAATTAATTCAGAAGTAATTACTTCACATTTATATAATTACAATAATTAACCCTTACTGTGTAAAAAAACAAACTGTTATGACATTTGGTTTGTGGTTAAAAAAGAAGAAGAGTGTAATACAGTTGTTCGTCTTTTTGTATTGTATAACAAAAAATATATGACAAAAAATTAATTAAATTCAGTTGAATTGATAAATAACAGATTGTTTCATCATGCAAAACGGCGTTTGGATTTTAGATTTTGTCCTGCCTGGGCTTTTATTTTTGTATGACAGTTCAAGATCATCACTGGCCTCCATTTAGCCCTGTTAAAATCCTTCTGGATACACATCTGCTCAGCTGTCTTAAGAAGGCTTTTACTACAAATAATATTCAAGCCTTGATACCTTTAAATATTTTGAATATGGTGTACTAAATTAAAACAAGTGTTAAACACAGCAGGTCTGATGCATATTAATAAATATTAATTCAAACTTTTTGTTCTTTGCTTCCACCTCTGTGCTACAATCTGCTCAGCTTGAATGCAATGCAAAATGTGCCGTTTATATGTTTTTGATTATCTATCAAAAACAAAGTACGCCGTTTGTCAGTTTTAGGTTTTTAACACAAAAGGACTTCAGATAATCAAAAGGGGTAGAAGCTTTACTAGCATATAGTAAGTTTTTAAACTAAGTTTCTGTTTTAATTTGAGCATAAGAGACTATCTTTCCTCTGAAAAACTGAAAGAAGAGAGATCTGGTCTGTTACTCTGCCTCTCATTCTAGAGGATCTTTGTTACTCTACATATTCATGTGCTTCTGCTCCTCCCCAGATCTTTGACCTGAAAGTGTGAGAACTGGGTAATAAAGGGCAGGTTTACCTTATGCTCATTTCCTTGTTAGCCAGGCTGACAGCACAGACCTGCTGCCGTTCAGAGTAAATGCTACGTTCTGACAGAAAATGTTGCAGTGAGGGCGTCGGCTTGAGCAACCAAAATGCTGCTGGATTTCCTGAAGTATCCAGTAATTATTCCTTGTGAAGACAATACATGGAGTATTACAACCTTTTGAAGACTAAGGCATCAAGTTAAGCTAAGATAATCTTCTTTCTGAAAAACAAGAAAGCAGAACTAAACTCTGTTTTTTCTTGTCTCATTTCCTAGTTTCACAGAAACACCTTTACTCACTCTGCCATTGAATCTAAAATATTTATGCCACTCCTACATATTTCTCTGTTTCCACCCCTTCAGCGCAGATGACAAGTTCAAATATCAAAACTGAAAGTATTTCAGGAATACAGTTAAGAGGAAAATGGCGCAGCAAGAAAATCAACCTGACCGACTAAAATTCTGTTGTTCGATCTGTTTGGATCTACTGAGGGATCCGGTGACGATTCCCTGTGGACACAGTTACTGTATGAACTGCATTAAAACCCACTGGGATGGAGAGGACCAGAAAGAAATCCACAGCTGCAGTCAGTGCAGGAAAACCTTCATACCAAGGCCTGTGCTGGAGAAAAACATTATGTTAGCTGATTTAATAGAAGAACTGAAGAAGACTGGACTCCAAGCTGCTCCTGCTGATCACCGTTATGCTGGACCTGAAGATGTGGCCTGTGATTTCTGTACTGGAAGAAAACTGAAAGCCATCAAGTCCTGTTTATTCTGTCTGGCCTCTTACTGTGAGAAACACCTTCAGCCTCATCATGATGTGGCTCCTTTAAAGAAACACAAGCTGGTGGAGCCGAACAAGAACCTCCAGGAGAACATCTGCTCTAAGCATGATGAGGTGATGAAGATGTTCTGCCGCACTGATCAGAAGTGTATCTGTTATCTCTGCTCTGTGGATGAACATAAAGGCCACAACACAGTGTCAGCTGAAGCAGAAAGGACTGAGAGGCAGAGAGAGCTGGAGGAGAGACGAGGAAACATCCAGCAGAGAATCCAGGACCAGGAGAAAGATGTGAAGCTGCTTCAACAGGAGGTGGAGGACATCAATCACTCTGCTGATAAAACAGTGGAGGACAGTGAGAAGATCTTCACTCAGCTGATCCGTCTCCTCCAGAAAAGAAGCTCTGATGTGAAGCAGCAGATCAGATCCCAGCAGGAAACTGAAGTGAGTCGAGTCAAAGACGTTCAGGAG
>CAEFZX010011768.1:0-31018 GCA_903066825.1 Alfaro cultratus | reverse complement strand
CGTGATGGACCACCTGTGGAGACAAGACAAGCAGAACAGGAGCTAATATTAGATTCCATGGAGAGCTTCCCCCCCACACTTTTTCCTTTCTTTCAGATCAATCTGCTTGAAGAAAAAAAAAACTTGACAATAGGACAAAGGAAGACACAAATTATTCAGAAAGGAAAAGAAAGACAAAGTAAGAAGCCATAGGGAAGACAAAGACGAGCAGTCAGCTGGTGCCAAATAGTTATCACCTAGAACAGTGACATGGCATCAGGAACAACTGGCTTTCCACCGCTCTAATCCTAAAACTGAAGAGGGCCAACGTGTGACATGCCTGCATTGTTAATCCTGCATTGCACGACCCACTTACGTCCACAAAGAGCTAAAAACCTTTTTAAAATTGAAAGTAGAATTGATATATACATGTAGAGTACTGTGAAAAAGTATCTGCTCCCTTAAATATTTCTTCTGTTTTTGCTTGCTTGTTTCACATAGATGTTTAAGATAATCTCATCAATTTAATGTGAGACACATATAACAGAATAAATGCAAAAATTTGTTTTCAAATAGACAATGTTACTTTGACCGGCAGTGGCTCAGCAAAATGCAGTCAAGGTGGATTTATTCAGAGCTGCATGTTACATTTGCACCGACACCCATTACACAGTGAGACAAAGAAGCTGGCTTTTATACCTTGGGCAATTTCACCACTCATACAAAGTAAAAGGGTTGTCAAAAACAAAACAAGAAAACATTATTTGCACAAACCTAACACAAAACAATAAATGCTACCATAAATATTTACATGCATGCAAAGCATTAGAACTAAACTCATCTAAGGTCAAATAAAGAATAAATTTAACTTAATATAACTCCTCAGAGCATTACTCTGAATTGACATGGTCATGCTCCAGGAGCTTTTCAGCAGCACCTGAAGCATTTGTCTCCCTTTGCTGCTCCACCCTGCTGAGGAGACACACCGGGAAAGGTAAACACTCAATTACCAAACTCAAATTAAACCCATAGAAATTATCAGACCCAAACTGACATTTTCCCCCACATTCTCCCTGAACAGGAAAGATGGCAAGTCTCCCTACCTGAAAGAACGTTCAACCAAATGTCACAATGCAACTGAAATAAAGAACTGAAACAGGAAACATTTAATCTGCAAATAAACTAAACACAACATAATATCAATAATCCTTTATTTGTGATGTCATTTCATAGGATTTGTACACAGATTACCATCTTGTGACCAGCACAGGTCTTAAGTAAAAGTATAAGATCATATGAGAGAGGCAACAGCCAAACCCTACATTGGCTGCAGTTAGGGGAAATTTACACTGGAATAGTGTTAATCAGAAATAAGATGGGGTCTTCACAGCCCTGGCTGGGTCATCCCATCATTTCTGATCTTTTTAGAGACCTAAAGCACCCAATGACCCCAGAAAACATCCTAACAGCAAGTCAGAGTGCCAAGGAAGAAAACATTTGAGTTCCTCTGTGTTGATGAGATTGAGGCTTCTGTCCAGCAGCTGTGGTCTCAGTCAGTAATGAAACAGAAGCATCCATCCACATATCACCAAGAGGAAACCGTGGCCTTTACTAAGATCTGCTGTAAACTCACTGGTCTGCCTGAAACATTCAGGCACCAGTGCAGCGCCACACCTCTCACTACAGGAAGCAACCATTCATTTTTCATGCTAACCTCCTGAATAATTGAGAGTGTATCTGTTGCTGATGGACTCTTCGCTGTTTAGTGAGGGTAGATCAAAACCCTTGAGGAAAACACCCTCCATGCTCCACCCTAACCGATGATTGTAGGAGCTGCTTCACTTTATCTTTATTTCCAAACACTTAAGGTCTGACAGATTCTGGCTGCCATGCATCTTCTACTCATTGGGTGCAAAATTGGCTCATTTTTTGTTTTTCCTGTATTGTTAAGCATTTAAATAACTTTATGTAAAATAAAACTCCCTGCTTTTAATTTTCTTTAACCTCTGAAGCATATTTGGATTGTGAATAGCTGTGGTGCCTGCATAATAGACAAATATGTGCTCCTGAAAGTCTTATGCATAAACAGCCACTATAACTACATTTATGAGTATAAATAGGTGGATTTTGTGGACAGCTTAACACTGGGTCCAGATCCCATATGCACACACACACACACACACACACACACACACACACACACACACACACACACACACACATTCTTACACACTGTGCCTTCTGTGTTGAAAGTAAACCTCACCCATCAAAGCTACTGACAGAAATAGATCACAACCCCCTTTTTCAACCATACCAGCTCTGGATCTCCTTAATTACCGTTGGCATTTACACATCTCAGCTCCTGCAGACACAAACACACATTAGTGTGAATCCATTCATACAGAGAGAGTGGTGCTTCCCAGTCTGGGGTCCATGCCCTCCCCTTAGGGGGGCATCGATGATCACAAGGGGTGCATGAAGCTTTGATGGTCCTGAGGTTAAAACATCACAGTGAAATTTCAATAATATAATTAAAACCTCTTATAAAATATTTGGTGATTTAATATGAGTTTTTATAAGAATAAAAAAAAAACATAAAAAGCTAATTTTAGCAAAGTAGAGACTGATAATGACTACCCAATAAACTTACAAGTATTATAATTTTAAAGCTAAAATTCTAAACATATTTTGAAAGCACACCAATAAGAACACAAGTTTCAAACGCTTTGTCACAAACTCTTCCCTGCAAATACAAGTGGAATTGAGAGAAAATGAAGTTAGCAAAAACCACATAGTGTTAAATGTAGTTTGGAAAGACTTTAGAAATCTCTTTAATTGCTAAGTTCAAGTCATGGTTAACAACTTTCAATCTTCCTGTGTGATTTACAAGCTTTTCTCTCACCACCTCAATTTGCTAAGATAAATCTTGCTCCAAATAAGAAAATCTTTTTCAGAGATATTTAGCTTAAGTTTGACCCATTTAAATTTGTATATAAGCAAAAGCAGAAGTTATCCAATTCCAGTATTTCTGTAATTATTCATAAAATTCCTGAAAACGTTAAAGACAACAGAACCAGCCATCACCTTCTGATCACACTCTTTAGTCTAAACATAAGTTGATATATAAAACCAACTTCACAAGTAGACTGTGCAAAACATAAATAAAGATGTTGAGCTGCTCATAAACTACTTAATCTCAGCAAATAAGGATTTTGTAAATATTTTTGATCAATGTGAATCTCTTTTTGAATGTCTTTTGTGTGGCACAAGACTTTTGTGTGGCTTTACCCGTAACCAGTTTGGTTATTTTTTGCACAACTGCCATTAAAACTTCATACATTTAAAGCCTGAAGGAATATTTTCTGTCTTCTGTACTTCAAACAGCAAACTATAAAGCAAATAAAAACCTCGGGTTCTGCTGGTAAAATACAACAGTGTGAATAGTTGCCTGCAACTATGTGTTAGAACTATAGAATGTAAGGAGAGTTATAATGACTGTTAGAAACTCAAAAAACAACTTGAACCCTTGTAATGACATGGGGGATTTTTGACAAATAGTAATTATATAAAAGTATATGTACAGCAGTTGTCAAATTAACAATACTTTAACCTGTAAAAATCTTTCCACAAACTAGTTTTTGTAGTGGTCCTACTCTCATTTTCCTGGAATTACTTTTCCATATGTTTGTATATGTAAAATATTATTTTAATGTATGTTTAATTATGTATTACTTTTACCACTGTTAAAGATACAATCTCACTTTGGCAATAGTTCATTTGTCAAGACCAAACATTTCTTAAAAACATAGAGTCTGATGCAAAAGGTCTTTGGTGTGAATATGTTAGAAGTATTATGTGTGTGACAGAAATGAATGCAAATATTAACACTAATACTACAACTATGATGACTGCTACTGCTACTACTAATTTCCTGTTTCTGCACAATTATCCTGGTTCCTTGGTGCAACAATTTAATCTCCCAATCATATTTTTGAAATATTTTCAAGACATTTTTACAAAAGTGCAATAATACTGCTTTGTGCACAACAATACCTTAATATTGATCAAAGAAAAACTATCACATGTATTTCATTTAACTGCAAGTAAATATGTAGCATAACTAATCAAAGTAGCACAACATAGAACAGCTAAATAACATGCTCAGGACAAAAACTGCCCCCCCAGCAAACATTCACCCTTTATCATGAGGCCAACAAGTGGATACAAGGGGATTTAGAGCGCTGGAAGCCACTGAGATCAATAATGCAATCAGTTAGTGTAAAATTTGCAGCCCTCGCTCTTCTAAAAATGCATGACCTGTATGAAACAACGCAATCATCCAGGTCCAAGAAACATAATTATGGCAATGAGAATCTCCTTCAAGGCCGTGTTTAGGAACACGAGTTAATTCATGTTGCTCTGAGGGGCCAGTGAGTCCGCTGATCGATGAGATGCAGGCACATAACCAGTGGTTTGAAAAATGGGCCCAGTCTCTGGAGAGTCAGCTTCAAGACAATCAGCTTGTCCACATAAAATGAACCTTGTGGCAAACACTGTTATAACAAATGTCTCAAAGAGCCTTGTTCTGAGCATGAGTCTGTGGAGCCTGGTGTCTGTACAGTTGATATATGATTTTGTGATTACACTCTGGCATTTGGTAATTATTTCTACCTCCTTCTAGTTCTTCATTTCCAAATCCACTTTAATTCACAGGTTTCCAGTGTTAAAGACTGCTAGCAAGGAGTTAGATTTGTAATTTTGACCACTTTTTATTCCTATGAAATCCTAAACTCCATGACTATCTTATATGTAAATCAAAAAGGGAGGGAAAAAAACAAACATTTTACAGCAAATGGAGAAGCTAAGCACTGATAATTGAGATCTGTGAAATAAGTGAGTGGTGTCTCTGTAATTTCACAGTAATACCCTAATTACGTTCACAGAAAAGGAGAGTTAAATATGCAGTGTTGATGAGTGAGTCAAAGCACACCAAGTAATGGCAGTGGTGATTTTTTTTTCTTTTTTGCTAAATGAAGTGAAGAATGAAACTGTAAATGTGCAGATGAGCATTTTCTCATTGGGATTAACACTGAACTGTTTCGTGGTCATGCTAATGGATGAAACTATAAAGTTTGTTCCTGTTGCTTTTCTTAAATTAGGTACAAAAGAAACAAACTCACATGTGAAATGATATTGGAATCATATATGAAGCAAAAAATATAACATAGATAGCACTAATATAAAGTAAACATTTTCAGTAGGTATCATTTTCACCATCACCTTAAGATTTGAAAGCTCACACATCCTCAGTCTAGAATTTTGAAATACAAAACCTTTTGAAAGTGTCAACAATTACCTTGTTAGAGGTTCCTTCTTCAAAGGTCAATGTTTCATCTTTTAAAGTGCAGCATAAACTGTTCAAATTTAATTATCCCAGAGAAAACTAGTGTATTTCTCATCCAAGTTGGAGGTATTTGTATAAATTGTCACTTGTTTTGCTAAACTTAGTAATTTAAATTGCAGCAAGTCCATACCTCGTTATTCACACTATTTATACAGTTTGCAATGACCATATGCAGTGCCTCCCTATTGTTTATTTTGTCATACTGAAGGATTGAAAAAAAATATGGTTATGCAGGTCAGAAACCTTAGGAAATATAATGTACTTTATAGAACATGAAGTCTTTGAGGTGTGCATGTGACTTTTGATGTGCTCCTGTTTTGAATAGTGTGAGCATTTGGGTCCAGAGTGGGAATTTTATTCTAACAACTGCACCTATGTCCAGCGTTAAACTAGATGTTTCTATTTTTTTTCTGTCAATAAGGGCAAAAACAGGATCTAAAAGGATAATCTTTAGTTTTTATTCAATTTAAAGTAGAACCCTCTGGATAAAAGTTAGAATGGAAGTGAATCAAAGACATTTGGTATGTTTTTAACAGAGTGCTTAATCATCCAATGTGCAGAAGGGACCAATGAAAATAATAGGAAAGTAAACCTTTTATTGTACAAAAGGGGCTTGCTTTGGGATTGTTTGAACAATACTGAAAGTGGAGAAAATGTCCCTTTTGCCCCTCAAACTGAATGGTGGCTTCAATTAAAATGGGTCATTTCTAAACAATTGTTGCTACACATTTGGTAATAGAATATTTTTCTAAAACAAGAAGGTGAATTATGCAGCTTACATCATTAGAACCTTTGGGTTTGTGGATTTCTACTTTTAGATCTGCCCCAGGTCATGTCAATGTGTTGTTGGCATGCACTAATGTGAGAACATGATCAAGCTTGACTTCAGGGTTGAATACATGCATGTGTGAATGTTTGTTTAATCATGGAGGATAATATTTGTATGTGCATGCAGACACATGCCAAATGATAGAGTGTTATGGGTCAGTTTGTGCTTTTCTGTAAGTCTGCCTTTTTCCACATATTTGTGCGTTATCAGTGAGTCTCTGTGCAGATGTTTTTGAAAGCAGATTCTGCATGCCTTTTGTTCTGCATCCCAGAGCAAGTGACAACGAGGTTTGGAACTATTATCTGTTAAGTTGTGCAGAAAGAGGCATTCTGGTGTCAGGTGGCGTCTCCATTCGTGTCATCAGAGGTGCCAGACTGTCAGCCATGCCTCTGGTATGCATCATTCAGCGTGCACATTCCTCCTCTGTGCATGTTTATGTGAGACGCGTGACATGCAGAAGTGGAGTTGTGTGGTCACTGACTTGTCTTTTTCAGGCAGGTGGGCAGAAGGTCTGATTGAAGTCTAATGAGTGTCACATGCTATTAGACACACACATAAACCCACCACAGCTCCTGACAGCAGCTACAGGCACTGATGTATTGATCTCAGCAGGAACCTCTACAACTCTTGTCAGCTCTGGACAGCAAAGCTAATTCACACCACACTCTCAAGATAATGAAATAAATAAACTCAACAACACACAAAGTCAAAGCTAATCGTATGTACTGTAATGAATTTATCATGCTCTCTCATTAGGAATTAGTTGGTCTGCTTGTTTTCTAAAAGGAGCAGCTGCACAGCATAAAATATATCCTTTGAACAGCTTATTTATTTTGGGGATCAAGCTGAATGAAAGCAATGCAGCAATTATACAAACACTGCATAATCAAAAATAATGTTTGCAGTACAATAAAAAAAAAAGTCTTCACATCTTTCTTGCATTTTGTTACTTTAAAACTCACAAACTGCAATATGTAACATCAACACAAAGTCTTCTATGATGGGAAAGTGGAAGAAAAAGGAGGCATAATATTTCAAAACTGAAAATATACAAAACTGAAATAAACTGACATGCATTTGTTTTTGACTCTTCAGGGAGCGATGAGATAAAGAAGCACCTTTAGCTGCAATAACAGTTTGAAGTCTTTTTTGGGTCCTTTGCACATCTAGAGACTAAATTTTTTTTGCTCTTTTTTTTTTGCAAAATTCCTCAAGCAAAGTCAGACTAGATAGAAATTCAGTTCCACCACTGCCATTTAAATGGATTTTGGTTTGAACTTTCACAAAATATTTTATAAAACTATGCTTTTATCTAAATGGAATTTTAGTTCAGGTTGCATGTTTAAAGGTGAACCTGTGCCACAGCCTGAAGTTCTTTTTTTGTCCCTAAAAGATTTAATGTTTTGTCAAGAAGTTAAATTTGGCCTAAATTGATCCGAGCACCTTTGTCCATGCCAGCTGTGTCTCCTACTATATGACCTTTAAACAGGTTGTACAACTTTGTCTCTGACCTGTCTAATGTATCCTTTGGTCTGTCAGGCGGGTTTTTCAATAAAGTTCACTGAAAAACCTCTGAAACCTTGACAGAACAATTGTATTTATACTGAGATAAAATAGATGGACTCTTTCTGCTAACTAAGTGATTTGGAAGGAATTTATAGCACAAAGCTTTTGGTTTTAACGTGACAAAATGCAAACAAGTTCAATGAGTATTTATGTATGCGTATATAATTTACCAAAAGTAATCCCTTCTTTGTCCTTTTCTCTTCTTACTTTGTGTTTGATAGACTTGTTTATGTCAGAATAATTGTTTGTTTATTCTACACTACATTGTGCATTTGCTGGATTTCCTAAACCTGTTAAATTGTTAGCTTTAAATGAAACCATGATAAATATTTTGAAAGTATTGAGCAACATCATTCCACCTTGTTTCATCATTTTGTAAGATACAGTAAACATCTGGAGAAGATTTTCTCATTTCCATTTGTAAATGGCAGACGGTTTGACAAATTAATGCAGTAGATACAGAAGCTGACAGTAACTAAAGGATTTGACATGCTTCTCCCTGTCTCTGTTTAGATGTCAGCAACAAGAATTACAAGAATTTATGCTATTTTTGAATCAGCTACTTTTCTTCCACAATTCGTGGCTTGACTCACAAACTTGTTTATCTGATTTGTGCTTGGCACTGCTTTTATTCTCAGCCCTGCATTGTTTGGCCTATAGGCACCAAGGCAAAATCAAATAAGAAATGTAGGATGCTTGTATTCTACAAGAGGTTCTGAAGGACCCTCAAGCGCAGTTGAATGGAGAGTTGACCAGACTGGGATCTATGAAGTTACTCATTGAAGCTGTGGGAAACATGAAAATTTAAATGTCAGATATCAACAATGTATGAGCTGACGAAGCACATGATTGAGGATAAAGGCTACTTTAAAATGCCTTCACTAACTCAAGTGGAATCATTCAACTTTGCTTGACCCAGAATATTGAATGGTAAATCAAAACAGACTCAGATATTAACTTTATTATGCTGGTTTGTTCTGGGGAAAATATTTTTGTTTCTTTCTTACATTGAGCTGCAGGGAAATAAGGGTTCCACTGGAAATGTTTTCTCGCTTAAAGAAAAGCCCAGAAAACCTCATCTGCTTTTTTTCACCTTTCTCTTCCTCCTGCAGTGCTTCTCCTCTCTGCTCTGCCTGTATTGATAGGTTGGAACATTAGTGCCTCTGTATGGACGATTGCCCTCTGATTGATTTCTGTCATACAGCCTTTCTGCACTCGGAGGCTGTTCAGCGGAGATAAATGATCTTGGCACAACAAAATCTCAACTCCGCCGTCTGGGTCTGTGTCCCTTCTCAGTTTTCTACATCTTTTTTTCAGTTTTATCTTTTCTTCCGAGAGATTTCTATTTTAAATGTTTCTGTAGCCTCAGAGGACCTTTTCTGGTTCCAATGGTTATCCAAAGTTATAATGTAATATCTACTGAGGATTTTAAAAGTAGGTTGGTTATTAAAAATAAAATCTTAGGCAAATTAGCAGCAATCACTATGAATGGGTAAACATCATGACTGTCAGATGCCTAAGAATGCTTCCCACACTAACGCCTCATACAGATACTCTGTGATCAGAAAATGTATAAGAACTACAATCCCATAAAAATACATACACAAGTTTCAATGAGTTCTTTTTGAATACCTTTAGTTTGTGAGAATAGCGTAAGCTGGAAATTGATGTTTTTTTAATCTTTCATATAAAAGATTCAAAGAAAGAGAACATTAAATGTGTATTTCAAATTTTAAGATAGCCCCAAGCCACTGCTGTTGAATTGTTTTTGAATGTTATCCATCTAAATCACCTGGAGTTATTCCACCAAAGCACAGAGCATTTACAAAGCTCTCCACGATTTAAATTCATCTCCACGATTTAAGTTCATCTCCACGATTTAAATTCATCTCCACGATTTAAATTCATCTCCACGATTTAAATTCATCTCCACGATTTAAATTCATCTCCACTTTTGACTTCAGATGTAGGATTCATTTAACTGCTAATCAGTCTTTTCAATTTGTTCTGTTCTAATGCAAATATGTTTGACCCTATATGTTTTCTACAAAACTTAATCAGACTGTGTAGATTTTTTTATTTGACTATAAATCTATCTAACAATTATATGACAACGTAGAATGAATTAAAAATACATCTAATTGGACTACGACTACACATAACTAGAAATAAATAAAATAATTTTTCCAGTTTTATATAAAAACCAGAAATTAGACTGGTGCTGTATGAACAGAATATTCAAATATGGATCATTTATAAACAGTCTTTCTGTATTATGCATTGGTGTCTAACGTGGGTTAGACAAACAACCCTAAGATCTACAAACACGACTCAACAAGCAGCTTCAAGGTGACAACATTGCTGTTTCACTACAAATTTATTTGTACTGAATAAGTTTTAGCAAGATAATATTGGGGAATTTTTCAACACAGATTTTATGAATGTGCTCATGCCAGTTCAGCTCAACTGTCTGCCATGCACCTTTGCTTTTGCAATAACGGCTTCACATTTTGAAAGCACACATACGCTTGTGAGCTTGCTGAATTAAAATCTATGATATTTAAGAAAAACTGGATCCATAAAGCTTGATTTATGGTTTATGGTAGCTAAAATCTGAAAGGGGCTAAACATTTTGGGTTTTCCTGTCAGTATTTTACAATGAGGTGATCAGCATGCTCAATCTGTAGTTACTTTGCACAGCTGTACAGTGTTAAATTAACTTTTTTTTTAGGATAGTAATCTTATCCTGTAATCTTTAAGATGACAATGACAGCATGGTCATTGTCATCATTGCTCCCTGTGTCACGTTGTTCTGTCGCAAAATCATTGGTAAAACAGGAAAATTACACTTTTCCTGTACTCTGATTTCCTAATAGAAAAAAACACACTACTTTCTGGGTCAGGATCTGTATGAGCATAACAAAATGGATTCTATTTTAGCTCGGAAACTCAAATACAGACCGAGGGCACAGAAAAGATCTAAGGTACGTGTCAGCTCTAGTTTTTAATGGAGAGACAAAAAGAGGCATCTCATCTACGTTTGATTTCCTCTCACATTTCCCTGCTACTAAGTCACATAATTTGTACAAATTTTTTGACAAAATTTTACACTCAATTTACGTGTCTATGCTTGAAAACTGGTTGAATCACATCAATGAAGTGATTTTTGTCTACATCTATTTGCTTCCAGAAGAGGTCAAGAGAACATTAATTAAATCTGGCATTGATTCAGTATCTTATTCAAGGACACTTCTCCATGACAGGTGCTGGTCAAATCATGTGTCTGCTTTACATGTCTCCTTTCTACTATTTAGCTTTGAGAAGATTAGCTTGGTTGGTCAGCTATTGATTAAACTGTCTGTGTTCCTGAAATGAAGTTCTGGGCAAAGATGTCAGTTTTCAAATAAAAATGCTCCATTTTCAGAATGCAACAGGGTGTTTCTTCCTATAAGCATCTTTTTGGTTGGAACAATATTTGCAGGTTTGGCATAATAGATAACAAGAATGAAGAATTACACTGCCTCCTTCCCACTCATTTTTCTTCTCGCCTGTCTTTCTTGCATTGCTAAATTATTAGTCTCTTGCACAGCAGTATAAAATGATGCATTTGTGTGTTGAGCTTCATAAAACAATCTGTTTTATCTGCCAGCATTTTCTCTCTTCTGTATGTTTTTAATGGCTGTATCACATTGTTTTGTATTGTTTCTCTGGTTGGATGACATTTTGTTTCATCCTCAAATACAGCTGTTGCACATCGTTTCAGAGCAACACTATAAAAGTACCTTACATAGATTTATTTTCCTTTTTTCATTTCTATCCTTCCCTCTGAATATCACTTCCTCCTTTCAATTTGTGCTTTAGAACATCAGCAAACTCCTTCATCAATTAAAGCTTAATGTTTCTGCATATGTACAATCATTGATTGCACATTTACTATGCAAATTCACCAACTGTCACAGAAACATAAACACTTGGTAAAGATTTTTCTTTAAGATTACACAATCAATTCTGGCAAAACGCCACTCAGATTGTCAACACATGCTCTTCAATCTATTTATAGTTAAAAACAGCAGAAATCAATATGTACATATTTGTTGCGGTATATTAAAATTTTGTCATAATCTAAATAAAATTTATAAACATATCCCAGAATTTATCAACACAAGCTCTGTCAAACATCCAATCCGGTGACGAGGATCTTTTAACAAAAGAATATAAAATAATCAGAATTACTAAAATTTAAACCACGAAAACACAGTTAGGATACCAGAGGAGAAAATATCTTTTAAAGGGATTGTTTTATTTGAGAATATTTAGACAGGAAAGTGGGTAATAAAAGAGGGGGAAGACATGCAGCAAAGGTCATCAGGCTGCAACAGCGGCGCAGGTTCCTTAGGTGAGTTGTGCGCCATCCCTGCGCCACCACAGCACCTCAGGAGAAAACATCTTATTGGTCAGCAAGATTCACAAACACTGCAACCTGTTTCATTTTGGTGACTCAAGATTGATAATGCGAATAGTTTGCAAAATCTGGTGATATGAATGACAACAGAAAAGGTCATTACTTATACTTAAGGTTTGGAACACAACGTTACCTAAACGTGCTGTTTGACAAATTATTTAAAATGACGACTCTCAATTTGTCTCATTGAAGTGAAAATTTAAAAAATACAGGATGAAATAAGAAACTTACAAAAATAATTTCAAGAAAACTAAATGGGATGTTTCTGTCCATGGTGTAAAAAACATCCAGAACGATCTAATTTCAAGGCTTACAATAAGGCCCTTGAAAGAAAAAAAAGAGGAAAAATGTTTGTTTTTTTAAGAAATAATAAAGATTGTTCTAGATTAAGTTTATCATTAATCTTCATCTCAGTTTATTATATATAGACAATTATGTAAAACATGACTACATTCAGACCCTAAGCCCATATTTAAAAATGAAGCTGAATTTGTGCTTGTTTATGCAACTATTCTCATGTGACCTCAAGTTACATAACATGACTGTCACAGGAAATCCTTGCTCTCATTGAGAACAAAGAATTTTCAGGAGAGAAACCCAATTACAGTTGATCAACTTCAGCTGCGCCACCTACACATGAAAAGGCTTTTAAGCATCAAATAGTGATGGCATTTTCAGGTAGCAACAGGAGCCATGGGGTGTGTTGGAATCCTGTTCACTTGTGTGGTGGCTGTGTGCCTTCACAAAGGTTTGTCTGCTCTCCGTTTCTTTGTTCAAGTTTTGTATGTAATTGTTAGTGCAATGCGGCTTACTGGTGCTTTAAAACAAAAAATCAAAACCATTTTTTTTAAGAACACATCATGCTAAAGCCACTTTTTTGTTTAGCCTTTTTTATTTTTTAACTTCTCTCCTGGCATTGTGTAGCATCTTATTTTGGGTTTGATTTTTCAGTCAATATCTCTCTGTTCACTATGACTTGTCAATGAAATCACTGCATTTGCTGTGCAACATTTTAGTCTAGGGGAGTGTAGGCACATAAGTTGAGTTTGTTTTTGGCACACTGGTGGACCATTGATTCAATTTCTGTATCAAGGGATTTTCAAAAATACTTTTTATGAGGTCAGTTTCTCTTTGCTTCTGAGACGAAGGAACACAGCAAAGCCGTTGGCTCTAAATGAAGCTAAACTGACAGCAAAGCTGTGTTGAGACATGAATAATGAACACCATGGCCTTTGGTTTCTGCTCAGAACGGAGTTAAGAAAAACACAGGAATTGAATTTTCTACATTTTATAGCAAAGTGAATGATGCAAAAAAGGATTTAAACGCATGAATGTGTCCACCTTAAAGAAATTTGAAACACCAATTCAAATGTAAAACGTAATTATAAGTCTTGTCCATAGGATCAAGTTGGCCGCTTGCTCAAAATGGTCTGCAAAAGATTCAAGACGGTAAGTTGACAAGTGAAGCCGTCTTTTAAAAGTCTGTCAAGAAAATGACAATGTGGTCTGATTTGCAGAATTGTCAGAAAATATTTCTCTGAGGAGCACTGCCATTCAACCGACAAGGACTTTTATGTTGAAACAACAAACTAAAGAAGGTAAGGTCTGACATCTTTTCATAAACGGACCTAAAGGCTATGGGGGGGAGGGGCAACCTAGGCTATTTAAGTAATAAAGGGGAAAGGATGCAAATTTTTTGACAATTGTTTATAATTGAATCAATCAGACCAAATGGAAATTGGTGTGTCGAGCGACGCCTCCCTCAACGTGTCGAGCGACGCCTCCCTCAACGTGTCGAGCGACGCCTCCCTCAACGTGTCGAGCGACGCCGCCCTCAACGTGTCGAGCGCCGCCGCCCTCAACGTGTCGAGCGCCGACGCCCTCAACGTGTCGAGCGCCGACGCCCTCAACGTGTCGAGCGCCGACGCCCTCAACGTGTCGAAATAAAAATTCAAAAACTGATCAGATTTTTCTATGGGTGCAAATTCTTCCAAACATAGTTGTAGACTCCAGTTATTCTTAGATCATGTTAAATTTTTTACCAGTGCTAGATTGTTACCATCAACATGCAGAATACTTGCCCTCTATACAGTTTGACTTCCCCGCCCTACTTTTTATAGCAAAGTGATGTGAAAAGGATTTAAATGCATGATATGTCTACCTTAAAGATTTCCCTTCAAACTCCAGGGAAAATTGAGTATGAAATATAGGATTAGTATCTAGCCAATGTTGCATTTTTCTCTATACTTTCAACACCATGTAAAGCAACCAGGCCACCTACATTGCTTCAGTTTGACACTCAATCTGGTGCTACATCATTGTCACATGACCAATTTTGATTAAAGTGTTTCAAAACTGGGCCAAGTGACCTTGGAAATCAAAATGTGGTCACTAATTGAATTTGCATGCAAGTATAGTCGGCTGTCATTAATTCTGGACAGAAGTGATGAGGTCCAAAATAATTTTATGGTGCTATTTTGCTTCCAAAACATGGTCTCTATTAAAACTATCTTCAGAGAAATGGTCGAGTCAATCCAGAAATACAAAAGTGAAAATGAAGTGGTTTGGATTCACACAAAATATTGAACTAAATGTTTACATGCAATACATATTGTGAATCGCAAACAAGGTTTCATTAGGTTTAAAAGGCCTATTGCAAAAGTATGAACATTTTCAAAACATTGCTACCTAACCTTCACAGATTGAAAAACAGCGTTGTAAATGTTGAATGGATTTTAAGTTTTTGCATCATTTTTTATTTTTTTGGCATATTTCACTGGGGCCTGACCCAAACAAAATGTAAATAAATGAGTAACAAGTTTAAAAATTTGACTGCTCAGGACTGAGCACGCATGCAAACATAATGAAACATGCTGATGGTACCAGACTGTGCAGGCGTGCCACTGATTGCAGCTGTCTCTGTTTACTATGAATCCCAGGAGGTTGGGCACTCTGCTAGAGGAACATCCCAGAACTCTGGCTGTTTTTTATCAGTAATGACACCACAGTGTTGAGTCAATTAAATCGCACCACTTGTGTGCCAAGATGCTACAGAAAATCTTAGTGAACAAATGTATTTAACCTCGTGGAAATATCTAAAATGAAAGATTTAAACTTGTACAAGATTCTTTCATATTTCCCTAAAATATTTTCAAAATTTATATTTTACATACTGGAGTAAGAAAATGGTCAATTTCTTTCATGCAAGAACAATTGTATTTAAATAATTCACAGTCCATGGACTGTGCAAGCAAAGTTGTCAAGTGCTTGTGCAGCAGTTGTGTTCATCTTGTGGATGAAGTGACTGTTTGGAGAGTTAAACTATCATAAACAATCACTACTGGCATATCCCAGATACAATACATAATCAATTCAGTTGGCAGATTTTGATGCCAGTTGCAACACATCCATAAATGACCAAAGTACAATGACGAAGCAAGCATAACAAATAGAAACTGTTCTGCATTACAGATTTTTCGAGGACTTGAAGGTTTGATAGGTCCGCTATGAGAGAACTGCTCAGTGTCAAGAAGAATAACTGTGAGCAGGAGCACATGCTTCAAGTTTTGGAATGACTGATTTTGCAGTCCTGCAAGCAAAATGTCTCTCCGAAGAATGAAGAAGTGAGAAAAGATGTTGCTTTGGTCAATGTTCTGTTACAGATTTTTCACCAGCCAGAGGGAAACACCAGAATTACATAACATCAGTTTGCTGTGCATTTTATTCTTTGTTTTGATTTTTCTTTTCAATAAAGTTCATGTGTGACTAATGGTTTACATCATTTCACTGATTTACCTAAATCCAAAGGCTGAACATGTTTAAAAAATAAAGTGTCACAATATAAACTGATTTTAACAAACAAATCAGCTAATCTTAATTGTTTTCATTATATTCGGGCCAGCAATGACCTTTCATGAGACAAAATTAAATAATTGGGCATCCTTCATTTAATAACACTTAAATGGAGGATGAGATGTAACATCATTTTAGACTTCAATCTGAACTGTGTGACATTTCTGCCTGTTTGTCATTAAGGCAGAAATGCATTTCTGAGTTTGAGTCCATCAAAACCACAACCTCGAGGTTGTCGCTAATGATGCTGCAAACAGCATCATTGGATTGTCAACCACAGCTCATGGCTGCCCACATTCACCCCATAATAGAAAAGAACATACTGCAATTTAGATGTTCCCTACTTGGATGGTACCAAACCAGACATCATTGGTAGGAGTAAGACTGGACAATGGAAAATGGGCTTTGAAGCTGTAATGAGAAGCATTCTCATGGTACTATAAAGACGAAAAAAAAGAACCTGGATGACAAAGGTAACAAATTTCATTGACGCTATTCTGCAAATAAAATCACAATTTGCCATCTCATGTCCATGAGCTTTCTCTGGAAACAAAAGAAGCTGAGAGTTGTTTTCCTCTTTACAGTTCACTTTAAGTATCTTCTCGATGTTAAGAGCATGAGTCTGAATATTACCGGTGAAGAATGTTTCTTTGCTATTGCCCCATTTCACCTGAAGTATTCCCAGTAGGGAGGATTTCAGGAAAACAGCTCAAAGTGGGATATGGAAGAAAAGCATGGTCGGTGAACTGGAAGGAATCCGACTTTTCCTTCAGGGAAGGCGGCGTTCTTCATTGCTGTAAATCTCTGCATGTTTGTGCTCTCTCCATCAAGGCGCTCATTGTATTGCTGAATTGCATGTATTTGTTGAGTATGAAGCAATATCTTCACTCTTTATGGGACCTCTTTGTTTTAAGTAATCACTGAATCTCCCCAAGAGCACTCAATATGAGACAGAGAAACTGGTGAGAGGAGAGACTAAATTAAATCAGCTCACATAAAGCAATGGCTTGTAACCAGATGGGTGTGTGTCGGCTTGTTTGTCAGGGACGTTTGTCAGTTTGTGCAAACACGTGTGAACAAATGGATGTACAGCGTTATTTCAAATATCCTGGCAGCCATTCCAAATCTGCTGTTAGAATTTGTAAGAATGGTGACAAAATCGGATGGCTGGTTACCAAACCTGGCAGTTCATAGGCTGTGCAGCCTTAAAGGCAAAAGCTTTGAAATCGACTTGGAAGCAGAGCTGTTTGGGAGAAGCACAAGCTCTTGACAGCTTCCCAGGGGCCTCATTAGGGACTCTGTATAACGGGTAGGTGGAGGAAGTAGGACACAGCAACCAAACACAGAGAGACAGGAATTTCGCATGTTTATCTCTCTCCATGCACATTCATACATAAAGACAGGAGTAGCAAGAGAACCTTATCACAGAGTACAAATGTCTAAGTGGCAGTAAAGTGATGTGTCATTGCTAATGTGTCCACTAAGGACCATCCGTTTGGCAAAAGAAACCTTGGGCAGATTATAAGTAAAAAAAAAAAAAGAGAATGTCACTTTAAATTTCTGTGCTGTAAAAGCTAGAGGAGTGAACCTCAGCCAGAGAGTTTTGCTGCTGTTTTTGATGTTAGTTGATTCATGGGCTTTCATCATGTGAGTGAATTTCAAGGTTTGCTGGGTCATTAACTTTCAACAGCTTTTGGCATAGTCAGACTTTCAGTTGGTCTGAAGAGTCAGTGTAAGGCTAAGTGTCATTAAGACACTTGTCTTTTTTTCAAAGTTCTAGAGTGCATGTAGGTCTTTTTTTGAGAGTGATTTTAGTTATTCATGCATGAACACACTTATATATCTACTTGAATATACTCCAGGCAGGCTGTCTTCTGACACCCTACATTTAACTCTTCCACAGCCTTCTGACATAGTCACATGCGCATATGCATATCCAAACGCTTTTTTTTATTTTCCATACAAAACAACCATGACAATGTGCGGTTTGTCATGTTCGGTTTGTCGTGGTTTCCTGTCTGTGGGTACACAGACATCCTGCTGTAAAATTAAAAGAAATGTCTTCCTGGGAACAATTTGAAACAGTTTTAAAAAGATTTAGAAATGACTCGCTGCAAGTTGTCATACATTCTGATAAAGCAATCCAATGAATGCAATAGATGGATTAATGGAAAGTTACACACGATTTTCTGAATTCATACATCAAAGGTCTAAGAAGGGTGCCCTGTATCTGTATTAAGCCCCTTTACTTTTACAATCTTGAAATTTACTGGCACACTAATAATAACTGTAAAGGCCTCAGTGATTTGGGAATAATAATAAAAATGACAAGGAGAACATTAACCTGGGATGCAGCCAAAACGCCCACTGCAGCTCTGCAGGAACTACAAAGATGAACAGCTCAGATGGGAGGATCTGTCAATAGGACAACTATCATTCATAGGATCTGACTTTCATAAAAGAGTGGTAAGAGAAAAGCCATTGTTGAAAGACAGTCATAAGGCTTCATGTTTAAAGTTTACCACAACCCATGTAGGGACAGTCATATAGGGGAAGGTGCCCTGGTCAAATGAGAGTGTATGGAAAAGATAAAAAATAACCAAAACATAAATAAACTTAAAACTGAAACAGACAGATCTAAATTTAGATTGGAAATGCACACATATCCATCCTCTGTTTTTTTCTTGATTATGTTTCTGTAACATTTCTTGTAAATCTACCATTTTATTTCAGTGTTGCTGCCCCCTCCAGTCATCACACACCGGCTACTCATTGTCTCATTTCCTTATGACTTCAGGCATCATATTAAACCTATTCAACAAAAATGTAAGACTTTGTTCAACTCAATAAGTTTTATGTGTCATTGAGCCGCCTACTCTTCCCATAATTTTCTGGTTTTCTTTAGCAGTCTGACTCATCAGGTCTATCTTAAAAGAGGAGAAATTCTCTTTTAGGTTCTTTGCATTGTTAACAAGCTTATGACTGAGGCTTCTGTCGGCAAATTATTCAATTTCCAGAATAAATACCATAAATATTTGCTATAAAAACATGGCAAAAATAAAACTTACTCTTATTCATTGTGATGTTGGTAGTTTTGTGGGCCCCTATGGGACATTAAATTGTGAAGGTATAATTGAAGGAGGAAGAAGCTTGTTTAAAAATATGTAAATAGAAAGCATACAGTACATTAAAACTCAGTATATATTTTGTATGATCTATTTATAGATTAAACAGGACTTCAGCTTTTAAACAATAAAAAAAAATCACTAACATGACAGATTTTTTAGAAGAAAGTTGTGTGTTAACTCAAAAAAGAAAGAAGAAAAGTGAACTTTTAAACAACATTAAAAATGACTTTGTTAGATGAATGTCAATTTCTTCTTCAGTTGTTTCCTCATTCACAGTGTGTACCATTCATTCTGGTGTATCACATAGCAAAACGTTTAAGGTTGTATTGTGACAAAAGATGAAACAAGTTATAGTGTATGAACACTTTTGCAAGGCTCGACAAGTGTATGGACAGAAGGATCTTAAATAAGAAAACGGGATTCCCACTGCAATAAAAAAAAAAAAACACTCTTCCACAGCTTTTTTTCCGTTTTTACAAACATTTTGTGAGAAAAAGAAAATGCAGCATGAATGTTGAAGTTATTAGTGAACTTATTTGCATGTCCTTAAAGAGTTATGTTGTGTGAGATTTACATTCCTATAGCAAGAAAACATATCTCTGTTTTGCTGCTCTTTTTGTTGTATGAATTTGTAATATATTGCTACATTTTGAAGGCTCTCCATGAACTACTTCATCATCATCAACTTGGCTGTCCTTGTGAGATATAGGCCTACTACAAGCCTAATCTTCTAATGGCTAAGTGGTCTCCTCAGTGATGACAGGGTGGAATCGATAAGAGGCACAAAGCTAAACGATACGTCCTGCTGTGTCTGTCTATCTCTCTTTGACTCCTTCTCATTCTCAGCCCATTTTGCTTCTCCCCCCCCTCCTCTGTGTTTAAATTCACAGTATCCTAGGCAACAGTATTCAATCTCAAGCAGTAGTGAAATGAACGCTGCTTTAATTTGTCTTTATTACTGCTTCGCTGGTCTTTTTTTTCCTCTCTCTCTCTTTCACAATATTTTGCACATGCTCAATATGAAATAGCAGCCAAGGTTTACAAAATGTCTTTCCACGCTCCAACGGCTTAGAGGTAATCAATGTAAACCGGGGTTCTCAATCAGTGCCACTAATTTACCCCCACCAGCTCCCATCAGGCCGAAATGATGCATTATTCGCCTAATGTCATAGAGTGGCCTCTCAGATGAACGGCTCTTTAATGGACCTTGATGACTGATGGAAATGCGGGGAACATTATGCTTGAGAATGGGATAGATGAGAAAATGTATGAGAGGCGCATCACACACATCTTGCCTATTTGGCAAAATGAGGCCAGTTGGATTAATTGTTTTCCTCACTAGAAATAAAGAAATGGAAGATAATCTAAATGTCTCCAGTAGTGCCTACTTCTACTTCCTTCCCTTTGCTCTTGTTTTAGTATAAACAAATGAGAATTGTCATGAGCACCAGTTGTCATAATCACACACTTTAGTGGCATTTATTTGGAAGCATATGAAAAACCCTCTTACAGTAGAACTTCACTGTTGGTGAGCAGTTCTCTGACAACCCACACAGTGTTTAAATGAAATGCACCTTTTACTTCTGAGCTCCAAGAATATATGCATACACTCATGCAAAACAGCAAATGAGTACATTCCTCTGGGAGAATTATGTAGAGTTGAAAACCTAATTTGAAGCTTGCAGCTAGTGTTTGCACCAGATTATCCCCCAAAGCAGGGCTAGAAAATGATTGATTTCTAGCAAAGTGCAGAGTTTTACTACTTTGTATCACAACTGACCAAATGCCAGTTAAAAAAAACAACAACAAAAAAAACAGGACACAGGACAGTGGGGAGAGGAGATGATGGATGTTCTTTCCCATGACACAAAAAGTAAACAGTAAAAGAAGTTCGAGAAAAGAAAAAAGAAAATAATACAGAATAGGAATTTGAGTTTTCGAGAAGCTTTTATCACATGAGTTATATCAGTCGATGCCATCTGTCCACAAGAAAACCTTTGATTTGATGTTTGATGGGCGATGCTTCAAAGTTAATCTGGAAAACAAACCAATAACATGTCAGGAGTAGCATTACAATAAAGGTGGACAAACCTCTGAGCACATAACAGAAATCAATAAAGCTCAATGAAGTAGTATATTTGTGACCATGTATAAAAAATTAAGCATTTCTACCAACTTTTTAAAAAATTGGCATATTTAATTTATTTCCTGCACATTGCTAATTAACGCTTATACTATTATTTTCTTGATTTGCTGTAGATTTATTATTTATTTATAGTATTAGTCAGTCAGTTAACCAACACCAGTACATTAGTGTCGCTTTTAAACATAATGTACTGTTTCCTGTCAATCAGCCACCGCACATTGTCCACACTGACACCATAAGAGCAGAGGGTTGCTTGATTGATGACAACCCTCATTTGAACACAGATGGGTTTTTGCTAAGTGGTTCTTTTTGGTCTCAAGTATATGCTCAGCAGTGAAGGAGAAAAGAATGCGCTGATTAAACATAATTCATTGAAGCGTTTTCCTCTGCTGCATAGAAAAATGATAACATTAGTGCCCAAAGCTCTTTAGGATCATGTATTACATTAGGAATACAATTGTTTTTACAAAGTAATGACTAGATGTATGTTTTCAACATTGAGCTTTTACAAAAACTAAACTTTAAAACAGGAGGAAGTAAGTTAATGACGAAATGATAGTAAATAACTCAAATTTGAATATTACAGAGTAAATGTACTATGGTTTTCTGTAAACCAGTGTGTTTTGAAGTGATATTACATCCATTTTGTTGCTGATGTTTCACCATGTGGTCCAGGCTGTAAAATTGTGTACTGGTATTTTTACAGCAATATTCAGAGTTGATTCAACAGAGGTCTATTCTGAAAGCAGATATAACACACACGCGTTTTGCTGCTATAATGTAGAATAAGTAAACAGGCCATCCAGACACAATCTGAGCTTCCAGGCTGATGAATGAAATGACTTACAGAGGACACAAGCTCTGTGACACTGATGGACAATCTGATATCGCCTCCCTAATCTTGCCCCCACTCCTCTCTCTCTCTCTCTCTCTCTCTCTCTCTCTCTCTCTCTCTCTCTCTCTCTCTCTCTCTCACACACACACATACGAGCACAAACACTGATTTCTCTTTCACTTTCATTCTTCACTCTTTCCTTACAGTTTTTTACTCTCGCTATGTGACTCACACTTTTTGTCTGAGCTTCTTTTTTTCATTTCTCTTTTCGTCCCTTGGTATTCTTCCTCTCAATTGTTTATCTCTTATTTTCTCCTGTCCCTTTGGCCTTTTCTGTCATCTCACTGGAGTTTTTTTTCTGATTGCATCTCCATCACCCTCTCCTGCTCTGTCTGTCCCTGTCACACTGTTGTTCCACTCCCTGTCCTTTCTGCCGACACGAATGCACAAAAAACTGCAACCACTACTACTTCGTGTGGAGAGCACAAGGTAAAAACAGGCATTCAGCAACAGTCAGATGAACATGAATAAAACATAGTTGTCTGAATCTCCTTCATTGTATCCAGCAACACACAATCTGAAGACAGGTGCTTTCATTTTCTGTAGAACCTTTTGTCTCATTTCACTGTATTTCATTTAAGCCTTTCCTTTGTCAAGTAAATTTAGCCACTGAACATTTAAGGAAATTTAAGAGCTTCCCTAAAGCTATGATGACAGCCTATCATATTCTTGCTTAATAATTCTGGCAGAACATTTCACCTGCCTTTTTGGCATAATTAGTAGTTAATTTAAACTGTCTGGTTTTACGCCTAGTCCACATAATTTCCAGGCCGGGATCATTTCAATGTTACCCCGCTTTATCCATTAAAAAAAAAAAAAAAAAAAAAAAAAAAAGGTTTGATTTGGGGATCATTGTCATGGAAGTCACCAAATCAAGTGATCAAGTAATGTTTCAACAACTGTTGAAACATTACTATTTCTGTCACGCAAGGTCAGTGTCAACTTGAACTGTGATTGTGCCAACCTAGAAAGAAAAACCTGCAATCTGGAGCCACTCACATAGATAAGCCGGATGCAATTTGGATACATATTTGCTAAATATACCAAAGACTGAGCAAAAAAATCCTTGAAGGCATCAAAATGCAAAACCTGAGAACACTTTAAAAACAACCAAATATCGAACAGCATCATTGTGAAGTCAAATCAGAAGAAGAGGAAATGAAGGAACAAGAGAAGAAAAGCGAATATAAATAAAGAGAAAAGAAAAAAGGAACAAGAAATAAAGAAAAGCCTTGTGCTAGCTGAAGAATTGACAATCAGAAGAAAACATGGCGGAACAGTGGTTGTTGTACTCGGACCATAAAGAGGGACGGACAATGACGGAAATATTAGAAGCGGCAGGCAAGGCAACATAAAGCAAAAACAAAAAACAGGAGTTTGGTGTAACCTTTGAACATTGATCTGCTCGTGTGATACATCGACAAACAGTCGGTAAGGCAGAAACTGTATTGTTATTGTGAGATCACTAAGTTTGACTGCTTACATTCTGGGTTAGCTGTAGCATAGCCACCGGCTCGTTAACACCTGTGTTGTCATATCAGATCTTAATTGTATTGTAGTTGTGAAATCTAGAATATTAATAGTTGATTTGGATGGTTGGAAAGATTGTTGGGTTTTGTTTTTTAACACTCGATTTGAATGCTAATTTATTAAATATATGGGTAATTTAACTGGGTAAAATAACTTGACAATATTTATAGATAAACATTCATGATTAATATCAAAAAGTAAACATTTGTAAATATTAATTTGAAATGTCTAAAGTTAAAGAACTTAAGTTAGTTAATTTGTTCACTTCACTTAGCACTTTGAGGGTTGATGCGCAGTGGTTTATTTTTGTAGTTTGCTCAGTACTTTCTTTGCAGGCTGTGCAAAATTAATTTATGTACACCAAAAAAATACAGGTTTGTAATGTTTATTTTTTCTTCTTTTGAAATTGTTTAAAGGTTCTTACCTGCTTCTGGACCATCTGTAAGAGCAGTGATAAATAGATGGAGGATAAATGAAGACAATACTTGGTCCTTTGAGTGGAATCCAGTTGAAAAAATATCTGTGTTGAATCTGCCTTTTCAAAGTAAACTGCACAAAGTAAAGGAGAACTTGACCATCATGCGGTAAGATTCCTTCTTTGCCACTTGTATATGTGGATTGCACAATATGAACTGAATGATTAAAAATGAGTACTTCCAAATTTTTGTCTTCACCTCAACACTTAGGTCTGATATTTATTTACAGTTGCGTGTTCCAGTGAAAAATCATCCCAAAAACACATTGTAACTGGTTTTGGGAAGAATTGGAAAGCTTAATATTAAGCTGTCTGAACTCCATTAAAATGTATGGATATTGCTTAAAAGCAGGGTGCATGTCAGGAAATAAAACAATGTTAAATAAGCTCTACCATATTTGCTAAACAGAATGATCAGATATGTTTGGTGATAGCTACAAAAACAGTGAGGGTGAAATGTTGTTTTCGATAGGAAAAAGAAAATACATTAGTAAAATAGTCTGCCCCATGATTTTCATACTCAGTGATTGTAGACCTCTGCAAGGAACTGTTGGACACAATTTTCACATTGTATGCACATTTTCTAGTTTTTTAAATTCCATTGCTGGCACAATAAAATCACATTTTGAGTTTTGAGTCAATTTTAGTACAAATCAGGCATAAGGCTAAATTTGAATGATCTTGAAAGTTTCTGGTCTATATGGAGCATTTGTCTATGCCAGCTGTAAAGCAGCTTGTTCACCCTGACTTCTTACCTGCCAGCTTTTCTCTCTGCCAGCAGATTAACCTGTTTGCTCTTCAGCAGAACTCCTATTATGCAAGAAAATAAAACGATTTTCATTCTTTCTGAAAATATGTAACACTCAATTGAATCTACTGAGATGAAATAATTGTCAATTTTGTCTGCCACCCACATAAACTCAAAGTGTGCATCTCACTGTTTCTTTGAAGAAAAGACTTTTTTTTTCCATGAAGATTCTGCCTTTTTTCTTTCTTTCTTTTTTTACCTGTGACTTGTTTTCCATCTGACCTGGTTGAGCTGAAATTGGGAGTATTCCTACCCTTCATGGGTTAGTAAAGTGGAAAATAGCGTGGCACTCTCACAGAGCTTGACTGCATCCCACTGATTAGAGCAATCAATCGAGAGATAAAGAGAGGAGGAGGAAGTTCGTGCGTCCATGTGTTGACAGGAGGCTATTGTGACTGAGCAAAATAGACAACCTCAAAAGACTCTTCAACACACTCCACCTTTCTCTTGTACTTATATGAAGTAAAGAAAACAGCAATGCATCAGATTCCAGCAAAAGCCCCTATCTTTTCCCCAGACTTTTTGCAGTGTATGCTTTCCACAGGTCAGTCAGTAGGAAGATTTGATTTGACATTCATAGCTCTCTGCTCTCTGTTGACATACGTGTGATTACCTGTAATGCAATACTGTCCTACTCCAATAAGATGTGGCGCACGGGTCAGGGCTATAGACCAGTATGACACATTATTTTAGGGATGAAGCAATGAAATGTAATTTGATTTTTAACAGTCATGCTTTGTATGGTCTCAGAATAAAATTTGAAACATTATATAATACCCGGAGTTGCAAAGTCTAATTAACGGGGCACATTTCATCTTGAATATTGCACAAAACTATTTAGAAACTCATCCTCTGATGTCTGTTGAATCATATGGAAGTAAGACTATTGATCCCGTTTTAAATGCTCTCATTCAACCAAATGCAATCCGAGTTTTTAAAGAGAGATGCGTTGCAAGTCAATTTTAAGAAAAACATAGAAACCTTAAGACTCAGAGACAGACAGATGTCTCCACACTTTCATTACTGTAGCTTGAGTTTATCAGACAGACTCAATTTTCCGACTGGTCTTCCTAAAGCACTGGGAGGCAACACAGAAACATTCAGAGTTTTGAAGCTCTGGTGTATGTTGTGACTTGACAGTCAAGCGCTGGCATGAATTCTGTACGACTTCTGAGAGCGATATATTTGCTGGCAAGGGAAGAGATTAGGTTTTGAAGTCAAACACTTGGACTGACAACAACATATTCAGTCTGTAATAAATCACTAAGGTGACCTTTAAAAGACAACTCAACAACTAATACTACAAGTTCAGACTTAATGCAAATACTAAAATGATAAGAAGCAGATAATTTAAAAAAAGTTTCCTCGCTGATGTCTAGTGCTTTTTAAGGAAATTGCGATAGTCAAAAGTTGGCTTGTAACATTTCCTACCATAAAGAAGTTTCAATCACCAAGGCCAGAAGTTTATAACTCAGCAGTCATACTACAGTGTTCAGATAGATGTTGAATGATTTATTCTTGGTAGTAGACAGTGTCAGTTTTATTGCTGCTGATTCTGAGCAAAGTTTTTGTCACAGAAGACCAGACTGGGTAAACCTCTGAATAGTTTAGCTACTCAGGTCAGGTTTAAGGCTTTTCGTTCTTTAAATGAGGTGGGACACCTGAATCAAATGGATGAATTGCCTAATCAATATGACAAAGTGACCTTAAAGGACTGGAGTTGAACAACCCTTTACAAATATTAAATCCGCCAATATATTTCTCAAAGCTGGTGATGCCTCATACGTACATGTGCACTGAGTTCCCAGGGCAGTTACTTTGTCAAAAGAACTGTTGGCAAGGTTTCACTTTTTCTTTCTTTTCCATTGACCCTCAATCTACCACTATACAGTGCAGTTAAGCCCAACATGTTTAATAACCTCATCAATGTTTAAAACTAAAGTAATTTTCAAATGTTTTGAACATATTTCTAACCTGTTTTTTTTTAACTGGAGCTAATATTAACAATTCAAAGTGTCCCAACTATTGAGTCCTGACTTGTATCTAAAAGAAAACTTGTGAAGAGAACTAAGACAGACATTTGTTTTAAATAAAATGTTGATACACAGATAAATTATTCCTTTTTAAAAATTAATACTCCTTTTCAATGCTGAATTATCTTTTGGAGGACACTTACCCCCTATCTGAAATAAGCTTCTTATTGAATAATTTTACATTTAACATTATAAGGGGTATGGATACTTTTGGAATTAATTGTATACAAGATGAGAAAATATTCAGATAATAAGTTGAGTCAAAATTTAATGGGCATGTCAATATTTATTTGCAGTATTTCATAATTATGTTTTATTTCAAAACATTGTTTTACCCTTATTTTAACATGTTTTGCTAGAATTGTTTTTTTTTATTAATATTGCATTTTGAACAAAGTCATAATTATTGTTTAATTTGCACAACCACTTGACAACACACTGCAATATTCTGTTCAATCTTGGACTCATTACAATGTAAAATGCTTTCTTCTTTTTTTCATAATGTTGCATTTATTTGCAATGCTGATTACTTCAAAGTTCAAGAGCTAAATCTGACATCAAAGGCAAATCCAAAGTGTTCACTTCGGAGCAAGATGAATGAGCACTACGCAGCTTTGTAATATCTATTAACTAAAGATCAGGAATAATAAATATCCTTATCTTCTTGTAGCTTATATTCCCTATTCTTCCATCACATATTATTACCTTTGTTTTAGTCTGGCCAAAAATTATGGAAGGCTATCTGGGTTAGGTTTTGCGTCAGTTTTTGATGATAATCCAAGCACCAACCAGCTTGGCACAGTAAAAATAATCAGCATTCTCCCATTCATGTGAAAGATTATTGTAATACATACTTTATTTTATTGTGATTATTTTTTTTATTTTTTGGCCCAGAACAGGCACATAATGTTTTGTACCACTATTATTAAACCAGTGTTTTTATTTTTCCCTGTTTTTGGTCAGTCATTAGCTTTGAAAAAAGAGAAACAAAATAGCAAATCAAAATTTTATGATTCAGATAAGTTTCTGTGCTTTGAGTTTTCTACTTAATAGTGCCTTATCTGTTCAGCAACTCTAAACACAAAGTCTGTATGCTCTGTAGTTGTTCACAGACTACCCATTTTACCTAAGATTAGTGCCCTAAATATACCCTCATTGCTCATAATTTAATTTGAGCATAAAAACATGAACTAATTGTGTGCATATTTAAAGAGACACTTTAAAGCTCTCTCATGATTCTTTAATTCATTACTCTATCCATCTAATGATTTTGTTCACTGATCTCTGCTTGAAATGCTGAATCTTCCCTTCTTTACTCTTGATCTCTCCTCTGAGTTAAAATGGATCACTCTGGAGGCATCCTGAAGACTTTTCAGGCATAACCCTAAACCATCTGAGATTAAGGATTAAGAGCATTAGTTCTACTAATTTTAACTGTGTAGGACAGTATGTCTTGCATGTGGATGAAAAAAAAAATCCATAGAGAAGCACGATAGTACCATTTTTAAGATTGCTGCTTGCTGCTGCCAATATATAATATAGGGGTACAAGCTATGTGAAAGTCCACCTCCCTAAAACACTCTGACACATCAGATATTAGCTTAGTTTTAAGGTGTTGAAATGCTGAATAAAACGAGAAGACCAACATTAACGATCTATTGTCTGCAGAGTACATGCAAATGAAATTAGTCTGAAATGTGGCACATTAATACTATTATGAACAGTAATGAGTGGAGATGATTAATATATGTGTAAAGATGTGATATCTCTGCTGTAAAAAATAGAACAATTGAAAAGGGAGAACGAGAAGATGAGAAAAATTTACATTTTTACTCCGGTTGAGTTAGGGAGAAATGTTTTAGTATGATTTGGAGTTCACTGATGCAAACATCTTATAATTAAAAGATTTCAGTAAAAGCAGAGCAACAACAGCTCACAGGACAAAATGTTCTCTAACACTCATATCTAAATAAAAAATCTAATCAATTTAGTCACTGAACACACAAGATTTCAACTTAGGCTGTTTTTACAGTCTATTTTTAATATATTGTGGACTGTAGTCTCTAAAATGATTAGACATTTCAAGACTTTTCTAGAGTTCTTATTTCAAAACATGAACATCTTGAGCATTTGCACGATGCATCTTTTATGTTTGGAACTAGTAGATAAAATCTATCAGTCAGTGAGGAGGTGAGCTGTGTCAAAGTAACTCCATCTGTCACGAGATGATCATAACAGATGTCAGAGTCCAAAGTGGATATACATCATTTAGTAGAGATGATGTAACAAAGAACCTGTAAGGACAGATGTGCTAAAGGCTAGGCAGACTTAAGAGTTCAAGTGGAGATAATAAGACAACATCAACAGGCTCTTTTTTATATTATTTTTGTGAAAGATGTGTAATATTGATTAAAATATGTGGGAGGATTTATTACAACAGTTAAAACAATGACAACTGTGACATTTACATTTATCTTGGATTTTTTTTAATATGTAGTTGTAAATACACAATAAATTTATTAGTAGCTTTCAACAAATGTTTACAAATATTATTTATTTTTATCTTCTAGTTCTTTATGTAAAAACCCTAACAGTATAAAAACCTGATATTAGCAGATTATTTAATTGGTGTGTGGCAACAGGTGGGGGAGGGTCAGAGCTGCATTATTACTGTGCAAAGCATCGCTCATCCCATACTTTCCATGGCATCTCATTAAAGAAACTTTCAACCACAGAAACCAAATGATCAAAAGTAATTTCCCATAGCCAAGTGACTGCTTGTGTTGTGAAATATATGCGTTCCTTCTTAATAGTTGCTTTAGTTCAGCAAACAAGGCAGCTTTTTGAGTTATTACTAAGGTTAATGCAGTGGATTCTCAGACACCAGAGAGGCCTTGGGTGATCCCCTCCTTTTCCACCCTCAAAGGGCCAGAATGGGGTGAAAAAGGGATGCAACTTTTAATCAGAAGTAGCTAGTCAAATACCACTCATTCCAATCATAATTGACTGGAAATGCAAACAGATAAACTCAGTTGGATCTTGTCCTTCCAACTGTAAAACTGCCTTTGATGTGCTACTTCTGTGTGTGCCGCCCTGGGCTGTGAGCCATATGGTCAGTGCCAAAAACTGATTTCCAGAAGTATTACTGGACCTCAAAAGCCTTCACAGTTTTTTCTAATCAGAAATGTCCATTCTGAACATTAGCCTTCACGAAACCTTTATTATTCACATTTAATTTCTGATATAGGCTCTGTTCATCAACCTTGCTGTTGGCAAGTTCAAGTATAGGTGACTATTTAAGCTGCCTATTTCCGATAGTACAAGTAGATACTCAAATTTTCATTTATATCAGATTGAATTTGCATGAAATGACCTGGGAAGTGTTTCTGCTTGTGCATTTTGCTGCTGTACATAAAGTATTTTTTCATTCCATATGTCTAGTTGGCTTCAGCAAATTGCAGACCTATAACAGACTGGATCAATGGTCTATTTTAATATAAATCACATCACAAGTGCAGCTGCTAAGCTTCCATTTTCCATGCAACTACTGAAGTAATCACATAATGACATGATAATACATCCATAAACTATATCTGCATATGCTGATGCATTTAAAAACTGGCACTAAATACATTGACCTGGGCTTATAGGAGATGCCAATGGGTGTTTGTTTATTTTGGATCCATTAGCCTCAGCAGATCCATTATAAATGAATATAATGTTGTTATGAAAATTTTGTTTTCTAATATTTCTATATATGATAAACATAAAAATTTATATTAAGGACTTTATTCACATTCATTGATATTTTTAAGATGAGCTAAACTGACCTTTCAATCAATCAATCAATCAAATTTTATTTGTATAGCACATTTCAGCGGCAAGGCATTTCAAAGTGCTTTACATCATAT